>JADRCH010000171.1:221532-235366 GCA_019843965.1 Rhynchomys soricoides | reverse complement strand
TCCCCTCTGAGTCCCCAGTCCTCCCCTCTGAGTCCCCAGTCCTCCCCTCTGATTCCCCCGTCATCCCCTCTGAGTCCCCTGTCCTCCCCTCTGAGTCCCCAATCCTCCCCCTCTGAGTCCCCTGTCCTCCCTTCTGAGCCACCAGTCCTCCTCTCTGAGCCCCAGCCTCCCAACTCCTCCTCCTGGCAGGTTTGCCTATGTGCTAATGACTTCACTGTTTATTTTAGGTGTCTACAACCCATTCTTGCAGGAGTGAGAAATACCAGTGTTTATTTTCCACAGCTTCAGGGGGGTGGAGACAGAAGTCACCAGATGCTCAAGCCTATATGGCAAGAGACTGCATCTTCTCTCCTATCCAGTGTCCCTCCTTTCACCCCTGAGGGCTTCCCCATGAAGTGTGGCCTAACCCTAGCCCACAGTCTGCTTCCTTCTGAAGCATAGGGATGTGTCTCCTAAACTTGAGTGGGTGCAATCCAGACCCCTTCATTTGATCACAGCATCCTGCCTTGTAGGGTTGCTATGGAGATGATGCCCCCAAGTCCCTGTGCTGAGAGACTCCCCCAGTGTGAGGGCCTAGGAGACAGGGTCTTAGGGCAGTGTTTGGGTAGTGAGAGCAGATTCCACAAATGGATTGGTGAGCTAGGAGCTCGCTACACACAACTAGTGACCAGAGTTCAGATAGCTAGCATCTGTGTGTGGAGAAAGGGCAGAGGGTAGCATGGTACTGAGACCTCTTAGGCGTGCTGACATTGATCTCCTATAAAAGAGGCTCAAGGACTTGTTCTCCCACCCCGAAGCTGCAGCAGACATCAATGGCGAAGAATAATCCTCAAGAGACTCAAGGCCAGCGTACCTTGGACTTGGCCTTGTAGAATGGGAGTGAGCGTTCCCTGTGTCTAAGCTGCTCTGGTCATCTTCATGTCTAAGCTGCTCTGTAGCTATAATAAACGCCATCACCAAAAAAGCAACTTAGGAATTGTTACCATTCTGTCTAAACTCCACCCTACAGTTACCTCTTCCTCACAGTTACCTGGCAACAGCCTGGTAGGCCTGGCCCACCATAAAAGGGGCTGCTTGCCCCCTCCTACCCTCTCTTGATCTCTTGCCTCTCTCTCTCTCTTGCTCCCCCTCCCCATTCCCATTCCCATTCCCTTCCCCCCTCTCTCCACGTGGTCATGGCTGGCCTCCACTTCTCGTCTCTCTCCCTCTCTCTGCCTTTCTCTGCCTCTACTACCCTCCTAACTCCCTTCCCCATGCCCTGAATAAACTCTATTCTATACTGTACCGTCATGTGGCTGGTCCCTCAGGGGAAGGGATGCCTCAGCATGGGCCTACAGAGACACCCCCTTCCCCGCACCATACCGTGCCTCTGCCAGACACATTCCTCTCTTATCTTTTTATAAAACACAACAAGACCACGCTCCTCCTCTCAGCCTGGGCACTGCCCCTGCACCCCAGGTGCTGGACTGCACACTCTATGAGGCACCTTTGGAACTAAGCCCTGGGCTGCACCGCACCCGTCAGTGCACTGGGCTGTCTGTCTGGTGTGTCACCTTACCAGACCCATGACATGAAAGCCTTGGACACAGGTCCATTCACTTCTCTCACTCATCCTCCGTGACTCCACACCAGGGCTCAGATCTGGAGAAAGTGTTTCTTTCTCAACAAACTCAGGGGAGCATGTTTCTTTCTTAATAGATTTGTTCCAGCTGGAAGCTTGTGTCTCGGGCAGTGTGTTGAATCAGGCAAAGCAGCTCAGACATGAGTTTACAGAGGGGACACGCTACATCTGACAGAGGATCAATGCGTCTCTCAGCCCTCATCAGAGAAGCTTTTATTTGCCGTTAGGTGGTCATCAACATAGAGACCCAAAGTGCAGTGAGTACAGGACCACAGCGTGCTCAGCCCCAAATGGGACATCTACAGCACACCGTCCTCCCAGGACTCGGGGATTATTGTGGAAGGGGAGATGCGTTAAGAGCCAAAGGTGGTGAATGACCACAAAGAAGCAGCATCTTCTAGACGCTGCAGGGCAGCTGCCCATATGAACTCACAGCACTATGGTAGCATACACAGGACCCATGAAGGCGTAGCCAGAACACATCCCAGCACGGAGAGGGGAGAGCATCATAAAGAGGAGTTATTGGCAATGAGACCTGGAGAGGAAGAGTCTGTTTTCTTTAAGAGTATAACTCCTGTCAGGGTAGATCAACCACACTACCTCACAGTGAAGAATATATTGACGACATGCACTAGACGTATTGGGACTTTTAAGAAATGACAAAATTCCATAGGGAAGGGTGGATCTGGGAGGAGACAGGAGAAGCGTTGAATGCGATCAGAATAAATCGTGCAAAACTAAGGTGGGGTTTCTTCAGGTGCTGTGGCTTTCAAGGTCCCCCGCAAGTCAATGTATAACTGGATGTGGAGATGAGACGAACTCAAGTGCTACCATACTAGAGCTCAACCTGGGAACCAATGAGTTTCTTGGTGTTCCTTACAGAGATGAGGTGACAGCTTATAGGCAGGAAGGTGGGTGACCCTGTGCTACACTGTGACTTCACCCAGCATGGACGATGCTTCCCAATGGCTACATAGATGGAGCCCCTCTTAGCTCAGCTTCCCAACCTATGTGCTTTAGCACCTCTGGAGAGAGACCCAAGACCAGATGCAGTTAGGACAGAATTTCATACAAATAGCTGCAAAGAGAGGCTTAAATCTTTGTTGAGAGTCCAGTGAGTTTCCCCAACACTTCCTTCTGTGACAGGGGATGTCAACCGTTCACCAGCCCAGTTGTAACAGTCACTTGCAAGCTGTCTCAGGTGATCTGACAAAGACCGCAGCTGTTTTGTTCAGATGGCTACAATCTACAACAAAGTATCAATGTGCCACGTGGCCAGCAGTAGCCCAAGAAGATGTTAGCACATTGGGCTCTCCTTTGCAAACTGTGGTGTTAGGACTTTCCCACAAACTTAACAAATGAGCAAGAGAGCCAGCCCTCAGCACACTTCTTGATTCCTGCTCTGACAGAGACGCTGACAGAGTCAGCCGGAGAGGTGAATGCATTAGAGAATTTTCAGTGGTGACACAAACAGGGCTCACTGAAATGAGAAGCCTTCTTTTTCAGAAGTGCTTGTCAGCTAAGATGTTTTGACAAAGCTCCCCACACTGTTCCCTGTGGAGCTTCCTGATTCCACCTGGGGTGAGAATACTTCCTTCATTCCCCAGGGCAGCCACATGGACTCCTATGTTCCTTGCCTGAGGTCCCTCCTGGGACAACGGCCTGGCTCTTCTTATTCTTAAAGCAACCTGTGACCTACTTCATTGAGGCCAAGGTTGGGGATTTGAAATTATAACACCCTAAACATATTCTTGGGGCCAGGCTGTAGGCTGAACTCAAACTCAGGTCAGGTCAGGTGGGGGTTACTAGGACGAGATCAGAAAATGACACAGACAGAGAATTTGGGACAGTGACCCCTGGGGTCGACCTC
This sequence comes from Rhynchomys soricoides, assembly GCA_019843965.1. NCBI lineage: Eukaryota > Metazoa > Chordata > Mammalia > Rodentia > Muridae > Rhynchomys > Rhynchomys soricoides. The sequence continues at coordinate 231,875 of JADRCH010000171.1, read as the reverse complement.
ATTCTCTCCTCTTGCTCCGTTCTGCTCAGGGCAGGCTGTTCCCACAGGACCCACTTTGGGATGGAAAAGGCCGGCCCCTTAGCTGCACAGGTCAGGCAGGCTCCATTCTGAATCCATTTTCTCCCAGGAAACTTGATGGTTTGGACCCATTCCTGGGGAGTGTGTGAATCACTTCCTTCTGTGGTCTCACAGGGTAGGGGGGAGGTGTGAAGAGCGGCAGACACGATGCTCAGCATCTCAGCTCATTTACACTCATCATAAGACTCTGGAGAGAGCATCCCGCAAGCTCCTCTGAGAGGTCTAGAAACCACCTCGTTGTTGGCAGCTCCCAGCAGGCAGGGTCAGCCTACCTCTAACCTTTCCAGTCGCTCGGGCTGTACCCTTGGTCCAGGATATATTTAGTTACTGAGGATCAGCACCCCAATCTGCTTGCTTGAGGTCCACCTGACTCTCCTGGGGAACCTATCTCCTCAGTGTCTACTTCTACACTTTTCTTGCCTTCCCCAGGCTGCCACTCCCCAACAAGGAAGTCATTCCAGGTTCTTGTAGCTAGCTGCTCCACTCCACTGGGTAAAGGAGTCCTTTTGGCTGCTGTCCAGGTGGGGAATGACCACCACAAGGTTGGAGACTTCCTTTGGTGGCTGAGCTTAGTTAGAGGTAGTAAGGCAGGTCTGGGGAACTTCATGGCCCCTCTTCTGAATAATCAGGGTGTAGAGAAATCTTAACAGAGACAGAGTTCTAGAACCTCAGAGGGAGAGAGCAGTCCCTCCTTACCCTCCTCTAGGCCAAAGGAGTCCAGAGTTGTATTTCCTCACAGTGTCTTCTCTGAATTGTGACAAACCCACAATTCAGGACAGGGTGGTTGCAGACCAACCCCGACTGCCTCCCACTGCTTCTGCATCCCAGAGAGCAGAGAACTGGGGCTCAGGATGTCCAAAATGAAGACAGACAACCTTACAGGGACATGGAACTTCCAGAAGAATCCCAAGGTGGTCAGGCTTGGTGGATACTGGTTCCTAAGAGCCCGGCCTTGGGATCTAGCACCTGCCCTCTCTCCCACAGGCTGCCCTCCCTTGCACAGGGTGCTCAGGAAGAGTGTGGTGTGATGTCACCATCCTGATATTCTCGTGGCCCTGAGCTGAGGTATGTGTAAAGAAACCCATGCAGCAAACAAGCAGACCTTTCAAACTCCCATGCCGGCCATGCCTGAGCAGCTTGCCCTGGGCAGGGACAGCAGGCTGTGGGGGTCTTTCCCAAGAGCTTGGAGACGACTTGCTTACTCAGGACTCACAGAGACTAGAGATGGTCCCAACACCCTAAATGCTCATTATTTCCAGACACAGACTAAAGGGACAGGAGGGAGACCTTGACAAAGGATGGGGCCCTGAAAAGGCTTCTGATGACCAGACTGGAGGGATGTCTACTCCAACATGTCCCCAAGCCTGGAGAAAGTGTGTCTGACTGTAGCAGCTCATCATCGTCACGCCCTCTGAGGGCTGATCACAAAAGCCATCTGCTGTTGACCAACAAGAATGGAAAGAACCATTGTTGGTCAAGAATCTTCCAAGTCTCCCTCAGAGCACACTCTAGGTGACGCATGGAGAACCTTTCGTCTAGTCAAATGGTCACCTGACTCCATGTAGACATGTGACATCACGTCAGGGTACTGCCATCTACAAAGTTCACTCTTGAGGACTACGCAACCAGTGTTACAAAATCACAAAGAAATTTCCTGATGACCTGGGAATGTAGCTCAGTCAGTAGACCACTTACTTAGCATGCACAGACCCCAGCACCGCATGAACAGCCATGGTGTTGCATGCCTGTAACACCAGGATCAGAAGTTTAAAATAACACTCAGCCATGTTGTGAGTTCAAGGTCTGCCTGGGCTAGAGATTGTGTTTCTAAAAGAAAATTTGTGTTGTTTTAAATAAGTTTACAATCAATTTTGTGTTGATCCACATCATACCTATCCTCTGCATGAGAGTTGCAGGCCTCAGAGTGGCCCTCTATAAGCTTCTCAGGTCCCCAGGCAGCACAGCAGTTAGAATGAATGAATATATATATATATATATATATATATATATATATATATATATGAGAAACTGTCTTAAGCCAACTCAAAGAGGCTGCAGTTTAGACACTATTGACTTAGGTGAGCTTCCAGGACAGCCTCCAGGTTTTAGACTGACCCCAGGCCATTGTGGAACATAGCCAAAGGCAGGAAAGGCATCATAGGCACCTGTATGGCCCCATCCTGTGTTCCAATCCCCAGTGGCAAGGGGTACCAGATCGTGCCAATATAAGGAGTCAAGTTGAGTAGGTTCAGGGGACCGAGCCACAGGAGCGCATTCCACAGATCCACAGGAATGGGACAAAAAGTATAAAGAATGTGGTAAGGTCTGTGAGTGGGTGGTGGAGCATGGAGAACCCTAGAGAGCACTGTTCAAAGTCACCAAGGCCTTGCCAGCCTCGTCATCTGCGATGGAGTTTGGCTGGACTATAGCAGGGGCCAATCCTTCCCACTCTATCTACTGCAGGACTCCAGGCAGAGGACTGAGTTGAGCGAGCACAGCACTGCAGTGTGCCTGAAGCCTGAGTACTCACTGCTTGGTGCTCTCTCTCGCCATGTGGTGTGTAGTTTCCCATTAGGGCTTGGGGAAAACACCTAGGCTGAGATGAACAGCAAAGGGGGGGAATGCCAGGAGGAGGTGTGCAGACTTGCAGGGAGCCAAGCTGGTCCGATGCTCAACACTGGGGAGTGCCAGTGGTTAACAGGCCAAAGGGTACTGTGGAGAGAACAGAGAGCTGGAGAGGCAGAAGTTGAGATCAGAGGGGGAGAAGCCAGAAATGACACCTCGGAAGCCCTTTCTGATGTTCTTCACCAAGCCAGCTGCCTGAGAGTGCCATGGGACTCAGCATCTAACTGTACTTTTGAGACAGAGTCTGAGACCCAGGTAAGAAGCCAAGCCTCTTAGCAGATCTTTAAGACAGCTGATCTGCTTATGTAAGCCAGATGCAGAAGGAAGGAGACAGTGCACAGAGAGAGGGAAAATAGAAAGACAGAAGAGGGTGGGCCAAGCAGAAGCCCGTCTGTTCACCTGGTATTTGGCAGACCATGCTCTCCAAGTCTACTGTCCAGGCCACAGCAGCCCAGCCGTCTGGTCACCTCTGGCTTTGCTGCTGTGACTCCTCTCTGTTCCCTGCTAGTCCAAGCTGCTTCCTTTGCTGCTTTTTTTTTTAAAATTCGAGTTTCCAAGTTAGGAAGGCTGGGGCTGCAGACAAGAATGACAGTCTGTTCAGAGCTGTTGTTCACACTGGTTGGACTCTGCTTTGTTCAAGGACTCTCTTAACCCTTTGGATAGAATACTCTGGAAAAAGGCAAGAAAAGTCATAGCTGTTGGCATTTGGGAAAGAGAAGCCCATGAGACACCTGGCCTGGTCTCACCAACTCCTGGAAGCCCCCTCTTTCGGCCTCTGCCCTTCTTTAACCTATCTCTGGATGCTCACCTGCATCCCCTGAGAAAGATCTGGAAACTGATGTTGGAAAGATGGAAAGCGTGCACACCCCTCCTGCCCTCCCACACAGGGAGAGTAGAGGACAGGACAGGTAAGCATCCCTCCAAGGCACCACCCTGAGATAGTCTGTCCTCGACTCTGGTTTCTCTGCTAACTGCCTCTCAGGGTGTCTGTTGACTCAGGTCGTTTAGGTGAGACTGAACAAATTCTCAGAGAACCTGGAACCCAAAACCCACCCACCTTAGGCTTCCCAAACTACCAGTTTGGGAACCAGTACTGGGCACATCCCAGGTTGGGGACAAACCCCAGTGTGCTCTGAGGAAGACTCACCCCAGCATGGTGCCAAGATACCCTCCTTCCAAACAGTTCCTCCCCCAAACTCTTAGCTTGCCAGGAAACATAAACAACCCCCGAAGACCCAGGAGAAAGAACCCAAGAATCCAGAAACTGGCCCATCTCCTGCACCCGGCTTTGTTTGGTGTGTTAATTGAACTGATTTCTATTCCTGTTGGAAGATGAGAGGGAAGGCAGGTTTAACGATCTAAATGCAATTTGCATATAAAGCTATGAGGCGAGGCAAGCAGATTTTCTATTACCCAGCTGATAACAGGCTCCTTTCCTGGCAAAATGGCTTTCTGCAGGGAATGAATGGTTCATGTAGGGAGGGAAGGCAGGCTAGGCTCCAGCGAGGCTCCAGGAAGGATTCTGCAGCTGGTACAGTGCCCTGCCTGGCTTCAGGGTGGCCTCTCAGCAGACAATGCAGGTCCTGGGAGAGGAGACAAGACTGACAGAATCCCCTGATTCACTGGAGCAGAGCTGGGCTCCATTCTGGCTCCTCTCTCTCCTCTTTGGCATCTAGGGTAGATAGATACTGATGTCTGTCCTGAGTTGTCATTGCTCTGGGGAATAATGGTCATGGTTATACGTATGCTCTCCAGATGAGATGTTCCTGAAGTTGGGTGGTCAGGGTGTAACTGTGCACAGGCACATGTGTGTGCAATCTCCAGCTAGAAGGTTCTTCTGACCTTCTCCAGGGCAATGACCAGGTCCATGTGTACCTTTCAGCAGCCCACACAGGACTTTAATGAGATATAAAGTGTTGAGGTGCCCATTTCTCCTCACTCACGATGCAAGCCCGGGATACAGGAGGGAGAGAATGGTGATGGAGGATTCTCAGCATTGAGAAACTGTGAATGGGCTGCCTGAAGAACACGGGAGCTCTCTGCACATGACTGTTGCTACTCTTCGATGCTCAGGGACTTCGAGAGTCTGTTACGGAACAGAGTTCAGTTCATGGCTGCCAGCCTGGCAGGAAGCTGTTACCCAAGACAGACAATAGCCATCAGGAGCAGAATCAAGGGAGGAGTCACTGACTGTCCCAGTCATAGGACCGTGGGAAGGAAGTGTGACCATACAGCCAAAGGGCAGAGTGCCCCAAGGACCCATCTGAGACAAAGCTGCTAGCCATCAGTCCAGTGCCATCCACAAGAGATAGACATGTCCTATACCCAGAACTGTGAGGTGGATGTTAGTTAGAAAAGTAAGTATTTGGAGTTCAGTAAAGAACCTTGAAATGAGGTGGAGAGATGGCTCAGTGGTCAAGAGCACTGCCTGCTCTTCTACAGGTCCTGAGTTCAGTTCCCAGCAACCACACCGTGGCTCACAACCATCTATAATGGGATCTGATGCTCTTTTCTGGTGTGTCTGAAGACAGATACAATGTACTTATACACATAAAGTAAATACATAAATATTTTTTAAAAAACATGAATAGAGATCATCTTTGCTAGAGAGATGGTTCTAGGTCTAGTATTGGATTCTATCAGCAGCAGGACACATCTGCATTGAACGTGAACAAATCTCTTCTCATTACTCCCCCAAACACCGTAATCTTCCATATATTTACACTGGGCTAGGTATTATACAATGCCAGGATGATTGACAGTAGAGCAGACCAGGGGTCTCGCTGGGCACCCAGCAGGGGCTGAGCTTTAATAACACTATCCATGATAGTGCTAAGCTCTATGTATGTTTATAGTGTAAATGCTCCTGGAATGGAGCAAAGGCACTGGGAAGGGGCAACCCGACTCCCTAACTAACAGCTATTCAACGCTCTCTTGCTGTTCAAACTGCTTTGAGCAAACCGACCATCTCTCTAAGAGCCAGCCTGCCCACCTGTGTGACCACTCAGTCTGTCCTCAACAGTCCACGGGTACCACTGTGAAAGGTCACAGTGGATGCCCTGGCTGCTAAAGGCATGGCCTCAACCACGGCTGTCTGAAGGAATCTTTTCTGCAGATGAAAGTCTCCATGGACCATTTCTACCAAGGCACTTCCCCTAGTGGAGGACTATGGTGACATCATAGGGCAGAGTCATGATTGGTCTAAAAATCCAAGCCTTAAGGACTGATGGGTGTAAGAGGCAAAGCAGGAGGCTGTGATTGATCCAAAATGATCAGCTATGATTGGTCCAAGCATCCCTTCTCTGGCTATCTAAGGAGGATATGCAGGTGGACCTCTTCTAGGGTCAAAGTCTCAGATTTAATCAAGTCTTTCCTTGAGTGGTTGAGTGGTTCCCTTAGGGTTTCTATTGCTCTACTAAAACACCATGACCAAAAAAGTACCTTGGTTACACAATGGTTTGCTTCAGCTTACATGTCCCCATCATGGTCCTCTGTGAGGGGAAGTCAGAGAAAGAAACCAAGGCAGGGAGCAGGGAGCAAGAACTGAAGCAGAAACCACAGAAGATTGATGCTTAGTGGCTTGATCAGCCCAGGGCAGTACCTCCCCATGGATTCATCAATGAGGAAAATGCCCTGCAGGCTTACTCATAGGCCACGCTTATGGAGGCAGTCTCTTGATTGAGGTTTCCTCTTTCCAGATGACTGTAGCTTCTGCCAAGTTGACATAAACTAACCAGCGCAGTGATGTGTGCTCACTTGCAGGCTGACCTGAACAGATGGTGGTAGAGGAGCAGAGAGAAGGGTGGATGAACAAGCTCCAGTCTTCAGTGACAGCTTATCTCAGAGAAGAGCCATTACAGGCACTGAGAACACTGTCCAGCTGCTGTTCAGCTGATGATTCGACAGTCATATGTGAAAAAAATCCCCTCACAGCCCCCACCCCCACACAACGACTACCACCATGCACGGACTGACTTGATACCACCCAGTTCCCAGTTTCCGGTCTCTAAACCCAGGTTACTACCCTGAGCCCCTTGGCCCTGGCTTCCCAGTACCAAGCACCGGCTACTCCCATGTAGATGGCTAAGAAATGCCAGGTCTTGTCAAGATTGCTTGACAACTGAAGAAATGGCTACATGTCTCCTATCTGCCCACCATTACCCTGCAGGCCTGTCTGATGTGGCTGGTATGGCACCACAGCCTGATAATGACCCAGCAAACATCTCATCCACATGCCCAGACTCTATCCTTGCTGATGGGAGAGGATATCAGTGTCTGAGTGTTCCCCACCCGAAGCATTATTGATTGGCCATCTTGGGATGAATGGCATCTCGGCACAGACTCTTCCTCAGGGTTCCATAGGAAGAAGGGATCAGATATGGGGGATGTGGGTGTGCACAGATATCTACAGGGTCTCCACTATCTTGGATGACTCCATGTGGGACCTAGATGACGGATCTTCTAGATGTTTCTCCCTCCTAGAGTATTTCTGTGCAGACCATAGCTCTGAGGGACAGAAGGAAGTGTGAGCTGTGTCCAGGCTAAAACGTGTGGAAATCTCCACCCCCACCTCCTCGGGATGTGACTATTTGGATACAAGGTCTTGGGGAGTGAAAATTGAGCCATGGGGTGCTTAGGTTGCCCCTGACTCAACAGGACTGGGTACATTTGATATGAGTAGGTGCCCAACAAGATGCCAGCTCCCACGCTTATACCCTGGCACCTGAACGCTGTCTCAACATAGGCAGCACCCCAAAGCATCCTGGCTGCAGCCTTAGACATGGCTGACTAGTTTGAGAGTGGAAAGGAGAGAAAGGATGAAAGACAGAAGAGTTGTCAGAGCCAGGACAAGGGCTTGTGGGTGATAGCGGCAAGAATCTTTGAGAGCTAAGAAGCTTCAGGACCATGGACTCCAGACTCCAGACTGAACTCTGTAATACTGACAGCTGCCAAGACCACTAGTGGCAATACTCAAGGTCTGCACGGGGACTGCAACACTAGCTGGCACCACTGATTGCCTGCTGGGGGGGAAGCTGCTGCAGACCAGACTTTAAAAAGCTTGCCTATAGGGTAGAGCAATGGCGCCCCTCCCCCTCCAGCTGGCTGGTGGCTAAGGGGGTCTTTGTACGCTGTTTGCAAACACAACACCGTGGACTGTGAGGGACTTGCACCTCTTCAGATCGAGTATCTGTAAGGTGATGGAGCCCTGAGGGTACTATAGAATGGTAAGGGAACTTTGGGATGCAGAGAAGACATCTGTAAGTACAGAGTTCCAGTCCAGACTTATGCAGGTAGGAGCCAAGGAGAGCCCGGAAAACCCACTCAGAAGCTGAAGAGGCAAGAAGGATCTCAGAGGGCTCGGAGCCCAGGACACCTTGATTTCAGCTGTCTTGATTCCAGAGCCATGAGGAGATAAATTTATTTTCAGAGCATCTAGCTAACCAAACTCTGACTGTTCTCTAACCCCTCCCTGCCTTTTCTTCCATGAGTGTCAAATTCTGGGGAAAAAAAAGCAGAGGTCAGCTGGCTTCTATGTAGTGGACATTCATGTGTGAGTGTGCACGTGTGTGTGCGTGTGCACGTGTGTGTGTGCGTGTGCACGTGTGTGTGCACGTGCACGTGTGTGTGCACGTGCACGTGCATGATTGGTGTGCGTGTGTGCGCACGTGCACATGATTGTTTTGCGCGCGTGTGTGCATGCGTGTGTGTGCACACGTGCACACGTATGATTGGGGGGAGTGTGGGTCTGCGATGTGTGGCTTGTCACAGCCACTGTTTCTAGCTCTCATAACGACACCAGCTATAGGCTCTGTGCTCACATGTGAACGCCACTGTATTTCAAGGTCACGAGCCTGTGAATGTAAAAATATAATTCTCATATTTTATGTCACATAACACTGTTCCTCTTTTGATATCTTTTTTGGCCATTTGAAAATGTCAGAGCTGTCCTTGGCTGTCAGACTCTCCAGCGCAATTGGTGGCCTGCACATGGTTGCAGCTGTGGCTTGTGACCTCCAAGCAAGGAGCATCATCAGAGGAGAATGAGTGTCGAGGAGGCAGACAGCAGAGTCCTCACACCTGCTCAACAAGGAGCCAGCTCTAAGCTCAGGTGTCACTCAACCTCAGCTGGGCTGAGACCAAGCCCCCTGGGCTAAAGCCCAATGAAACCACGCCCCCTGGGCTGAAGCCCTACACTACTCTAGATAAGGTTCTTGCTGTTCCCACTGGGTGGGCATCACCCAGCCCCCAACCTGTGCCCCCACATACCTGGGCTTTAATATGGAGTGGTTTTAACACTAAAGAACTCAAAGAGACACAGCTTGAGACAGATCTGAAATAGCACCGGGTGGGTAGATGGGGCGTGCTAATTGCTACCTCCTGTGATCCGCCTCTTTCCTCTGTCCGCACAGCCAAGAACATGCTTTAGAATGGGAAGGATTGCAGCCATAGATTTAGTGTCAAAATCAAAAATAAAACATTGTTTGAGAGGGGTTTGATAAATTATGCTCTTCGTACACGGTGCCCTGTGATGCTGGGAAATAGGAAGAGCTCTGAGTGTATACCATCTAGAAAAAGGATGGAGAATCATTTGTTGAAAAAAATATAGCAAGTGAATATGCTAAATGAAAAATGGAGTCTGGAACAGAAAAACATGGCCCAAAAATTGGAAAACCCAAAATAAAGTGAGTATTTAACAGCGACGATTTGTAAGTTGCTTTGTGAACATTGGACACCTCATGTCTGTGTGAGATATTAACTGAGGGGGGGTCCTCGCTGAAGAGCAAACAGGAACTTTGTGAATCTTGAAACTCTCAATAACTTATTTGATATAAAAATGTCTGTACAGGGGCTGAAGAGATGGAGCAGTGCTTCAGAGAACTTACTACTCTGGCAGAGGACCTGAGTTCAGTTCCCCACACCCATGCGGTGGCTCAGAAGCATGTGATTCTAGTTCCAGAAGGGATCCAATGTACTCTTCTGACCTCCACAGACCCTTGCACACACTCTGGATACAAACTTCTGCTCTATGATGTCCTCCGGAAGCATCTGCAGAGTATCCGTCAGACGTGCAACTAAGAGTCCAATGAAGAAAGGGACTTATCAGGTATGTAGTGGACAGTGCGCTTACCCTTCTTGTCTTAGGGTTTCTACTGCTGTGAAAAGACACCATGACCGTGGCAACTCTTCTAAAGGAAACATTTAATTGGGTCTGGCTTACAGTTCACAGGTTCTGTCCATTATCGTCATGGCAGGCAGCATGGTGACACACAGGTGCTGAGGAGGTAGGTGAGAGTTCTACATCTGGGTCTACATCTGAGGCAGCAGGAAGAGAACTGAGAGCCACTAAGCCTGGTTTGAGCTTCTGAGACCTGAAAGACCACCGCTAGAGACACACTTCCTCCAACAAGGCCACACCTCCCCCAACAAGGCCACACCTCCTCTAGCAAGGTCACACCCCCTCCAACAAGGCCACACCTCCCCCAACAAGGCCACACCTCCCCCAACAAGGCCACACCTCCTCCAACAAGGCCACACCTTCTAATAGTGTCACTCCCTATGGACCTATGGGGGCCATTTTTATTCAAACCACTACACTCTTCCTTAGGCAAGCGGGAGTCAGGGGCAGGGGCGGGGGGGGG
>JADRCH010000171.1:177153-215157 GCA_019843965.1 Rhynchomys soricoides | reverse complement strand
AGCCCTGACCTGCCCCACACAGCCCTGACCTGCCCCACACAGCCCTGCACCTGCCCCACACAGCCCTGCACCTGCCCCACACAGCCCTGACCTGCCCCACACAGCCCTGCACCTGTGCCTGCACCCCACACAGCCCTGCACCTGCCCCACCCACCTTGCACCTGCCCCACTCACATTGGTGACTCAACTCTGCAGCTTCCTCTGCCAATTTCTGCTGATGAATTCTAAGGTTCATCTGAAAGGAGGGAACTAAGTCTTTGTGCAAACATAACACAAAAGAATCCAAAACCGTTTGTAGCAAGAATGTTAAACTCATTTGTGAATCTTTTCATCAAATGCAAACATCAGTAGCGCTGAATCTGTGGAAAGCCAGCAAAGAATGCCTCATTCAGGTTGTAGATGCCCAGGGGCTGGGCTTTTGTTAGCCGTAGGAGATGCATGAAGATATCTGCAGGGAATTGGAAGGACAAACTTCAGAAGTGTGGTGTGTGTGTGTGTGTGTTTGTGTGTTTGTGCATGCATATGTGTGTGCACATGTGTGTGTACGTGTGTGTATTTGTATTTGTGTGTGCATGTTTGTTATGTATGTGTGTTATTATGGTATGTGTTAAAGGGGATGCATGTGTGTGTGTGTGTGTGTGTGTGTGTGTGTGTGTGTGTATGCAGATGTGAGTGCACCTGTATGTAGAGGTCAGAGGTCGATGTCTGCTGTCTTTCTCCATCTTATCGTTCACTGAACCTGGACACTCACAGGTGGCTAGCAGAAGAACTCCAGGATCCTCCTGCCTCTGCCTCCCCAGGATTGGAGGTTCAGATACACACTAGCATACCCAGTTTTGACTTGGGGACTCAAGATCTGAACTCAGGATCTCACGATAGCCCAGCGGACACTTTACTGACAGAGCCGACTCAGAGCTGGTTCCCAACCAGCTTCCTTTTAAGTGAGTCACAAGAGCTGCCTTGGAGTACAGACTCTGTGCTCCTTATTGGACATCAAGGGCCATTGTCCCAGGTGTTGGTTGCATGCAGTCTTGAGCTTGAGTGCAGCGATGGCCACCCAGCTGGCTAACCCAAGAGAGGAGCACCCTGGGCTGTCAGTCCACCTTTTCAACCTGTACTAGTTCTCCCAGTGCTACAGGCATGCTTTAGTGCACCAAGTTCCACCCTGAAAGACCTAACAGGGAGCTTCACAGCCTCATAGTAAAGAACGCAGACACACTGGCCGGGGCTCAGGTGCTGCTGACACCCTGACCCACAGACTGAGGCTCCGGTGGTCCTGGAGGATGCTGAGGTTTGCTTCTTCCTATGCCAGGTACAAAGGTGCACACCACCCAGTGTCTCTCAGAATACCCAAGGAGCAAACCCTAAGGGACACAACCTCAGGGCCGCCACAATGGCAGATGATAGGGGATATGGTCAAGACACTAGTTGACCTCCTGGAAACTATTCCCTACCGCTTTCTGGAATGAACGAGGTTGGTGTGTGAAAGGAACAAACTAGTCAGATCTGCCTTAGCTAGCTGCCTCTGAAACGCAAAGTTCTGAACCCCTAAGTGCACAGCTCCAAGGATGGAGTCTGGAAAGGAAAGCAGTCTCTGAGGAAGAAGGACAGTTAAGAGACAAAGCCGGTCGGCTAGTCCTTACCATACCGCTGTCAATTCTAAGTTCTTATCAGATCCCATTCAGGTTGAGCAAGTGTTAGTTCTGCTAGGCTCTGGGCTCAGTTTTTTGATTAAACGGCAGATGATATCTTGCATGGAGGGTGATATTTAGATTAATATTTAAATCAGTTACTTGGAATAATGCAGATGACCTTTTATAATGTGTCTGGGTCTCACCCACTCAGCAGCTGCAAGAGAAAAATAGGTAGGGACTGTCGAAGGGGGAGGGCTTCTGGTTCACCTCCAGCTTCCATCTGGCAAGAGTTGGGGAACAGCCATGTCAGCGCCTCCCTGCTGGGGAGTTGGCACCAAAGTATAAATCTCCCCTCTCCCTCCCCTCCCCCCCCGTGTGTGTGTGTGTGTGTGTGTGTGTGTGTGTGTGTGTGCGCGCGCGCGCGCGCGCGCATGGGTCCGTCCAGTTTCAGGTTCCAAAAGGATCACACAGACTCAGATGGCCCAACTCCCTGTTCATTCAGGAGTTGTGTCCCTGTCCCTGTCCCAGAAGCTGTGCCTTGTGGGTACCTAGTCCACTTCTCAGCTTTAAGCTTTATTCTTCAGGTTTCTTGGAGTCTCACTTTTGTTTCGGAGGGCGACCTTGTTCCAGGTTCTTAGGCTGTACTCTGTCCTATTAAATCTCCGACTATGACTAGTTAGAAGGGAGACAACATAAAGCTTAAATAATTTATCTGGCTTCTACATAGCTGGTCCTTCATGGGGATTCATTCACCAATAAGCAAAATCGACTTGAGAAGCCAGTGCTGGTTTGGGGCAGGGAAACAGACCCATGTGTACCTCCTCTCTCTGAGGCTCTGCCACTGCGTTGGGAAAAGCAGCCTGTATCTACTCTATTCCAAGATCTCTCGGCTTTGTTTCAGACGTTCTACAACCTGGGTGGAGGGTGTGGGAACCTCTCAGCTGTCAGTCTGTAAAAAACGGAGACTCCTTCCCCCAGGCACCTGCTCAACACAGCTCTTGGGCTGCAGAATGAGACAGCCGCAATTTCTGTGTGGCCCAGACCAGAGGGAGTTCTTATTGGATCCTGTGCAAATGGAGCAAGGAGGGACCTGCGGGTTCAGTGTGTTTCCATGTTTTGGTTCTAACAACACGCTTGTTTATAATGAGAAGGAGTGCTCTGCATGGAGACAAATGGATGCAATAAGGTGTGGGAAAACCAGATCTCCCCTCTGACAGCTTCCTCATGCTTTCGTTCCTTCCGAGCGAGCAAGCGAGCTCTTTGTTTATTGAAGAGGCGAGTTTCAGGGGAACCAAGATTCCCTGTGTATGATGACTGGGCACCCCCATGTGAGCCACCCGCCTGGCTCACTGTATTGGCAGGTCAGGAGGATTTCTCCTCCCCTGGCAGAGAGGTCCTTGAGAGCTGTGCGGGAGCACAGTCTCCCTTGGAGTAGAGCAACTGTCTCCATCAGCACCTGTTGCATCCAGGATAGGAGGCTCTGGAAACCCACATTTCCCACAAACTGCTGGCCTGAGACTCCACCCTGAGGACCTCATCCTTCAAAAACCAGCCCCTGAACAGTAGTAGCTAGCCTCAGTGGTTGACTTTTCTGACACTTCCTGTCTAGGCATCAGAACATGTATCCCACCATCTCAGGTGACAGAGAACATAGTAGTTTATGGCAAAGTCTTCAAAGTCACCACTAGTGTCTCCTCACTGAGACAGACCAGTGGCTCCGTTTGCCCTGGGTGCTTTGTGAAGATGGAGACAAAGGGCAGAGGAATTAGTGGGTATCTATCCCTCTACACCAGTCTGATCTCTGCCATTCCCCAAAGGCCACTGTTCTGAGAAGCTGTGTTCCTGCCGACAGGAGCTGACATGGCTCCTGGTGAGTCAATGAGAATGGCTGTACCCATTGATAATGACAATTACATGTACACATTGATAATGGCAATCACATGGCACAGTCTCATGTAGACAAGAAGTCTACATGTGCCGGGCATGAAAGCAGAGGGGAGGGTGTGGCTTCCAGAGGTTGGTAGAGCCCGGGAGCATTTTGTAGAGATGGGTTAGTTAGTGGGGATGAAGCCCCAGCTGCTGGCTTGGAGAACAAGTCCTGGTCTACAACAGAGACGTATGTATCCTTGATGATGTCATATAGTATAAATCAAAATGGCAGCGGGTTTCAAATGCTCTTAACCCAAAGCAATGGCCAGTGTTGGAGAAGACAGTGTCTGAACACTGCTGAGCTGATCATTGAAAGGGGCACAGCACACACCAGAGACCACCCTGTGCATTCCACCACAAATACACGCAATGATCATTGTCAGTTAAAGGCAACTGAATCAAAGGGGCTGGAGAGGTAGCTCAGTAGTCGAGATGTTTGCTGCTTATACTTTAGATTTTATTTTTAATTTGACACAATCCAGAGTAGTCTGGAAAGGAACCTCAACAGAGGAATTGTCTAGTTCAGACTGACCTGTGGGCATGCCAGTGAGAGATGATCTTAATTGATGATCCATGTGGTAGAACACAACCCACTGTGGGCGGCACCATACCTACACAGATGATCTATACTGTATAAGAAAGCTAGCTGAACCTGAGCCTGAGGAGGGAGCCTGTAAGCAGTGTTTGACCATGGTTCCTGCATCCAGGTTTTGGCCATGGCTTCTCTCAATGATGGACTGTTACCTAATAGTATAAGCCAACCCTTCCCTCCACAATCACAGCCACAGAAAGGAAGCCCCAAACCCTATTCTTTTAGGGGACTTGAGATAAGTTTTCAGCACCCATATCAGGCAACTCATAACCACCAGGGGATTTGACACTCTCTTCCGGCTTCCACAGGTACCCATGTGCACAGGCCCCAACCCCAAAATAAAAATAAAAGTAATCTTTAACAAAGAAAGAAGTCAAAGAGGAAGCTGGTATTGAGTGTTTCCGTAAGTTTGACCTGAGACTTTGGAGGCAGCTCAGAGGTTTTCAGCATAAGCACGTCTCATCCTGTAACTGGGGCTGACATAGCATTGCGGGTCTCTCTGACTTACCTGCTGCTGACAAAATCCAGAATCATTAGGGACACTAGTGAACGGTCACTGCAAAGTGCAGGCTGCTGCCCCTTGGAGAGCCTGGAAGCTCACCAGGGCCTTGTGCTTCTGGAAAGCAGATGTGGACTGTTGGCTCTTGGTCCAAATGTCATATAACCTAGTCCTTAAGTTCTGCACCGGTCCTTGTCCCACCCCCATTCCCCCAGGTCCAGCTCCAAAAGTGAAATGAAATGACTCTAGACTCCACTAGTCCTCTCTGTGGGGATTTGATGATTCATGACATGAAAACACAGCCAGGTGCCCCGGAGCCTGAATCACACTTTCAGAAATTCTCCCTGAAGATGCCTTAGAAATAAATATATACAGAACACTCTATTACTGAGCTGGTTATGATTAAACATGTCAGATATACCTGACATTCCCTCACAGAATGGGTTGGCTTCACCATGACATACACACGAGATGGGGCTGGCACAGTTTCAGTCAGAGGACATGACCGTTTCCTGTGGACCAGTGTGGAGAGATTTCCAGGATCCATCATTACATGTGAGATGTGTGTGTGTGTGTGTGTGTGTGTGTGTGTGTGTGTGTACATATACATATACAATGCTACCAGGAGGAAGGAGGGAGGGAGAGAGGGAGAGAGGGAGAAGACACCCATTATGTGGTGCTGGATAGAGTCCTGTCTGAGAAGAGGAGCTTTCACTGGGCTCTCAGGTGGTCTTCTCCTGCAGCCAGGAAAAGCTCACTTTAAACGTGGGTGTTGAGGCATAGTCACTGTATTGAACATACAAATCTGACAGGAAGAATAAGGAGGATGTCTTCTGTCCCTCAGGTGGCTGTGTACCTGGCTCCTCTGTCATGCCCAAGGCATCTTTGCATCTGACTAGAAACTAAGTGTTCGCCAGCTGTGAAGGTCAACATTTGGACCTGGCTGCAGTTGGAAGCACAGCACTGCTGGATTGTGCCTCCAGTCCCAACTTTCTGTTGGTCCCATCCAGGATTCTATGGACTCAGCAGCAGCTGGCTCTTTCTCCACATAGATCTGTAGTCTAGCGGAATTTCGGATGCTGGGCATCTGGCTTGGCTCCCAGCCAGCCATGGGATCCCAAGGAAGCCATGAAGATTCTGTCGTGTGTTGATGGCCAGGCAAGGATGACAATTAGGTTAGGGTTGCTGAATTCGATCCTATCAGTGAGGGGTTGGTGGAGACATCCAATGTCAAGGCCCATTGAACAGGCTGATGGTAGAGACTGAAAATCTCCAGAGGAAGAGAAGACCTTGGCTTCCCCTGCCTGCAGTCTTCAAGAGAGGAAATACTCACTCAGCCCTGCCCCAAGTGGACTGTTCACTGTTGCTCCAAAGCCTTATAACCCAGATCTGGTGACATGACACTCCCAGACAGACATGTCAGCGCAGCAATTTGCCCTCAGAGGCTTGAGCCATGAGCAACACTCTCTGTCCACAAGGCTTGCGATGTGCAGTGGCAGGCATGCACACGACTGTGAGGTTGGGGCCACCTCTGTAACAACCCAGCTATGGGAGGCCCACACACCTCTAATCCTTCACGCCAAGCTTTCTCTAAGGCTCCGCTTTCCGAAGTTTGGAAGCTGTGGCCAGCTCTGCTCTGTTAACTGAAGACGAGAACACAGCTAGGTCACAGCCTATAGGCCATGCTGCCTTTCTTAAATGCTTCTCAGATTGAGGGAAACGTTTCCTAAGGCCTTTGGAAGGTGGCAGACTTAGGAATGGGGTGCAGAGGGCGATGGGAGATCCAAGAACTGTAAGCTCCCTCTTTCTTCACTCAGACAAAGCAAGGACAGGGGGAGGCTGTGAAATATGATTAAATTGTTGCCAACCAAAGTCACCTTGGCTTGTCAGGCCTCACGAAGGCCAGCCTTCAGGCAAGCAATAAAGCCAGTATCTGTGCAGGGCCCAGTTCAGGGATCTGCAACAGTGAATGTGATGGATGACACTACCCAGGGATAAGGGACACAGCCAGAGGGACAGGGACACCGCCAGAGGGACAGGGACACAGCCAGAGGGACAGGGACACAGCCAGAGGGACAGGGCGGGAGTCGCATTTCTCAAGGAGGCACAGGGGCAACCTGGAAGGTCCTGGACCTGAAGCCTCAGTGAGCTTCTCTGGAGGTGGACAAGAGCCCAGCGGGGGTCTCAGTAGATGTCTCTTTCTTCATTTCTTTTTAAATTTTATTTATTTTTAAGTAGAGTTCTCTCTCTCTCTCTCTCTCTCTCTCTCTCTCTCTCTCTCTCTCTCTGTGAGTGCAGTGCCCTCAGAGGTCACAAGAGGGTGTTGTATTCCCCGGATTTGGAGTGACAGACACTTGTGAGCAGGCATGTGGGTGCTGGGAATTGAACTCAGGTCTTCTGCAAGAATAGCCAGTGTTCTTAGCCATTGAGCCACCTCTCTAGCTCCCAAGAGATGCCATTTCCCCATCCCGGCTGCTCGCCCCAAGCAGGCCTGGCAGTGCCCTTAGCCCTATCGTTCGCCCGCCCAGGGTTCACTCTCATGGGTAGATCCTCTTGTTAACCCTAGGATCCTCTTGAATGCAGATTGACAAACTGAGTCTCATGGAGAATCCTTAGAGGCAAGTGCACTGCAGTTCTGCTGAGAAGCCCAAAAGGGAGAAGACACAGCGACGGGAATTCTGGGAAACTCAGACTGTAGCCTACAGTACTAGAGACAAACTGGGAAGACCAGAAGGTCTGAAGGCCTCTGTCCCCACTGTGAAGCAGGCTCAGTAAATGGCTGTATGCACTCTTTAAAACAGTGATGTCCCATACAAGATCACCCTAGGTGAGTTAGTCCTACTGTTCACAGGGTCTGTGAGAAACCTTCTCTGGTATCTGCCTTGCAGACAGAGGCCACGGGACTGTCTCCCCCTCTGCCAGGACCTCACCCCTGTTGACTTTCTTCCCAGAGCTTTAGACAGTCAGTCTGATCTCCCAAACTGTTCGCAAGGGTGTGTTCCGGAGCTCTGAGAACAGGGCACAAAGGATAGCTGTGAAACTCCTGGCTCTCCTTCCATCTCGCTAGGTCTGCAAGACACAAAATTCCTCCATCCTGGGTAGATGTTGGTGGGGAAGAGGTCTGATAACAACATGGAGAATAGGGGAGGTGCTGGCTCCACACCAGCATCCGAGCTCTTGACTTCCTGCCAACCAGACATCGTGCCTACTCTCTCTCCAAAAAAAAAAAAAGGCTCTCTCTGCCAGCTGCATATACCCAAGGAAAGCAAGCCATGTAGGGCAAGTTGAGAGGGTGAGGGTCTGAACGCCAAGTGGAAAACCCAGGGCAGCCCACGTGAGTTGCTGGTCAACCTAGGCAGCAGCTGCACATGGCCATCTGCAGGAGTTTCCCAGATGGCGTCTTTGCACTAACATCAAATCCAAATGACGCCGAGCCTGCACTCGCTGGCTTTTATTAGCATACGTATCTGCAAGTTATTTTTAAAAATCACCTTCAAGCTCACAAATCTCTGGCTAGTACAGCTGATACTTCTCTGTTCAAAGTTTATGCAAAAAATAGTATCCAGTGGGAAGTTAGTAAAATTCTCTCCCTGCAAAGTGGACAGTCTCATTTTGGCCGACTGAGTTCTGGTGGAAGGTTCCACAGGCTGAGTGCACAGCCCATGCAACTCGTGGATCTGTTCATGGGAAACGGAGCCTAGAAAACCAGGTGACTTTTAAAGAAACTACGAGTGACCTGTCAAGTATCAAGTCTCCCCTGAGGAAGGTGACAAGCCCTCTAGGAGGGGGTGTGTGGAGCCTCTGGGATGGCTCGGTTCATCCCAGAAGAAGACCAACACTGGGAAGCAGAAGCTAAGGCCATTTTACAGAAGACCTACCATGACTCCCAAAAGGGGACTCTAAACCAACGTCAGGCTGCTGACCTGAGATACACTGGGGCCCTTGGCAGACACCTTGCATTGACTGATCAAGTTCGTAACTGCCAAGGGCCCCTGTGGAGGACTAATTTCAGGCATCAGGTAGAATGAATGAGAAACATGAGCAATCCCTGGGTTCCAGAAGCAGAAGCAGGGGGATCTGTGAGTTTGAGGCCAGCCTGATCTACATAGTGAGAAATAGTTTCAAGAAAGAACAGGGGTGGGGGACAGAGTCCTCTAGAAAAGCGTTATTTTCAAGCGTGTCTCTAACGTTTCCAGAAGAGGTTGGTGTAAGAGGCTGAGTGACCAGGTGCAGAAAACCTGTCTTCCGTGTGGGAGAGACCCATCCAGGTCAGCGGGTCAGAGAGGAACTGGCCAAACTGGCCGTGCCATGCCCTGAACACTGAACCTTCAAGCTCTCCAGCCTCAGGACCGCAGGACTCATGTCCTGCTCTGCATTCTAAGGCTTCCTGACTGACAAGGTTTCCTGCTTCAGCCTGTGAGTTGCAACATTGTTTCCCTAGGACTGAGAGCCCTCAGACATGTGCCCAGCCCCCAAAGGACTGCAGCCTGCAAAAGGCCTCCTGGGAGACCTTCAGCTGCTGCCACACAGAGCCACTTCGCTGGTAAGCTTACTCTTCTCTGCCTACACAGGTTCTGTTGGCTCTGTCTCAGAAGAGTTCCACAACCCAGCAATCACGGCCGTCCTGTGTGAGGGTGCTAGTTTGTTAGTGTGCTGTAGACCTCAAGAGAGGCTGGCGTAGGCTACAATGGGTTTCTAGGCACACTTTGGCCCCAGGAAGGAAGCGGAATCCAGTCCGGCGGGCCAGCCTACAAATACACTCTAAACCTCTTCCTCATCTGCTGCTCAGTCTTTACCAAACCCGACTGGGATGCAAGAGGCATCCAAACGGGGAAAGAAAAGTGAATGTGCAAAGGATTTTAGAAGCTTCAAGAAAACCAGCAGGTGTTCAAACTCTAACTGCAAAATCAAAGCAGCGGCTCTCAGCTCCAACGCGCCAGTTGTCACAATCACTAGAGATAGCGGGGATGAAACTCATAGTGTTGCTGCAAATCATATTTGTTCTGTCGTTAGCCAGTGTGGTGTCATCTGTGAACAGAAGCTCCTTAGCAGAGGAGGAGCAGGAAGGGGCAGGCACACTCCTTCCCGCTGTCTTTATCACGATTGAAGAAGACCGACCGACATCAGCGTAGCACTTGCAGCAGGCCTCTTCTTCAACTGACCCACGGACACCGAAGGAGCTACAGAGTGAGTGGGAGGGGTGGTCCTGTGTGAGCCTCGCTTAGCAAAGGCAAAAAGCTTTCCCAACACCGGCAACCACTGTAACCAGAGACAGACCACGCTCCTCAAAGGATGCTCAAGCAAATCCACTACGCGTACGTGTGAAGGCTGCTTTGCTTCTGCTAGCTGAAGAATAACATTCCTGACATAGGACAAAATTTTCAGATCAACTTCTGGTATGTCTAGACATTAACTGAGGCTCCTCTGAACCCCGTTTTCCTTTCCTGTAAAAGATGCTGAGGGCTACTGATCTCGATTTTGCAAGGCAGTAGGAAGGATGGGGTGAGGACCTCTCTAGAAAAGCCAGCACCCTTATCCCAAACACATAGATGACCAAGATAAGGAGTTGGGTGGTATCAACCATGCTCTGTGATGTTCCAAGGTTTATTCCCACTTTGCATGGGTGAAGGGAGAGAAATAATTCCCAGAGAGCTCTGTTTTCTTATCTTTCGTTTGCCAGGAAAGGCTTTGGTTGCATTGTATGCTAGCTCCCTGCAGATCAGCTGATGTAGGCCCCATTGGCAACAGGCTTCCAGTTTGCTGTAGGGAAGCATCATGAGAGGAAGTGTAATGTTGTGTGCTGTTTGCAGGAGCCTATCCCCACTAGCCGAATACTTCGTGAGGGTGAAGGTTTGTGTTGAGCCTCGGAGTCGGCACCAGAAAGTCCAGTCTTCTGGTAAGAGGTTTCTCTCTGCTTTTTACTGCCCAGCTCCAAGGATGAAATAGAGACTCTTCTTCCTGTGACAAAGGGGACGTGGGGAACAAACCTGTGCCATGAGATCTCTTACTGCAGCAATGACCATCCATGAGCTTGTCACCCGAACACCTGCCATTGCCCTCACCTCCCAGAACTGAGCTCTTGGCGGTTAAGTTCCCATCAGGTGGCCGTGGGACCCTGATTCACACCACAGCACTGTCCATACCTGGAGACCAGATAAAGCCGGCCACAGCCCAGCCTTCATCTCTGGAGGTACATAAAACCTTCAGCAGGGCATTTGCGGTTTGGAAACTCAGTAACTCCAGAGCTGTATTCCACAGCGACGGTGTGAATCACCAGGGGGTGTGCAGAGACGGAAATCTTTGTGACACAGTCTATGAGAAAACGATGCACATATTTGTGTATGTAAATGGATGGACGGACAGACAGACAGACAGACTCATGCTCTTAATAAAATTAAAAGTGTTCATATTTTCCTTAATGGTGCTTTTAGTGGTACACTGGCAGCCTATTGATGTCCTACTGTGTGGACAGGGCTTTTACTGTAGGAGGGCTAAGTGTCTATGGGGCTTAATAAATGTTGCATGGTTCTTGCCTCAAGTAAAAATTATCCACATGAACCGTGATGTTGTTGTTTCACTACAAACTCCTTAGATGGGGCCAGTGAGAGGGTTAGCAGGGGAGCCTACCGGCTGCCATGCCCTGTGACCTGAACTTGTACTCTGGAGCCCACACAGCGGAAGGACAGAACCAGTTCCTGCAAAGTGTGCTCTGTTCCACACACACTCAATGCACACTCACACACGCTCACACCAATCACACAAACACACTCACAGGCACATTCACTCACACGCACACTCACAAGAACACTCACACTCACTCAATCACACAAACACACAGGCACACTCACATGCACATTCACTCACACTCTCACACACACTCAATCACACAAACATACTCAAGGCACACTTACATGCACACTCACATGAACACTCACAGGCACATACATACACTCAATCACACAAACACACATGCACACTCACATGCACACTCACTCACATGCATACTCAATGTGAATAATAACATCCTTGAACACCCACTGTCCACTACAGAAGAGAAAAAAGCTGTGGCAGCAGTTGACACTCCCAGGCACAGTGTACACTCAGCCACAGTGGATACTCCAAGGACACAGTGGACACTCCTAGAACACAGTGGATACTCCAAGGACACAGTGGATACTCCCAGCACACAGTGGACACCCCCAGCCATAGTGGACACTCCCAAGACACAGTTCACACTCCCAGCCACAGTGGATGCTTCCAGCCCACAGACTATAGTCTTTGTCCACCACAGGCAGGAGTCCAGTCTTTGTTTCTCCCAGACCTCTGAGCTTCTGCCAACTACAGACTTGAGGTAGGGTCAAACAGCATTTCTCCCAGTCTTTGTCATACAGGAGAAGAAGCAAGGACTCCTCCAGTGACCAGAGTCAGAGTAATGCTAATAACAGCTTATAGTGTAAACAGACAAAGCCCTAGAGCCTGCTGGGAGAGCTCATGCCATCCAGGCCTGAGCCTGGCCATTCACACTAGAGGCCGACATCAACTGAAAGAAGTGAGAGATGTTTATGATTTTATGAGTTCATAGTGACCCAAAGGACAAAAGACAGTGAAAGTGTGTGGGGGCAGAGGAGGGGAGGAGAGAGAGAGAGAGAGAGAGAGAGAGAGAGAGAGAGAGAGGAGGGGAAGACGGGAGAGAGACAGAAAAACATAGAGAAGAGCAAACTGAGAGGGAAGGGAGAGAGAAAAGAGAAACCGAGAGAGAAGAGAGAGAAAGAGACAGAGACACACAGAGAGAGACAGTCAGACATTCAGACAGACAGACAGATGGGCAGATGGACAGATGGATGGATGGATAGATACATAGATATATAGATGTATACATATATAGTATGTATACTAGAACTCATGTACCCTTGGGAAAACTAGGGAGCCAAGAAGATATTTAAATGGAAAACTGACGGCTTTTGCTTTGTGGGAAGAGTCTTTCTGTGCAGCTCTGGATGGCCTGGAGACTCTTTTACTTAAGCCTCTTTGGGCTACTTGGCAGTTCTTTTTCATCTCTGCAAAACTCCCCAAACTTTATCTCATTCATTTATAGTTTTTTATTCCTTTGAGAGTCTGCCACAGCACGTGTGTGAGGTCAGAGCACAGCCAGTAGGCGTTAGTCTCTCTCCTTCCACCTTTCCATGGGTTTCTGAGATCAAACTCACATCATCCGGCTGGTGCAGCCATCACCTGTGCCCTCTGAGCACTCTCAGAAACCCATATCACCAGATTGCTCTGAAGAACTGAAGTTTCTTTTCAGGGAATTTTCCAGCCTAGAGACAGAGAAAGGAGACAACAGGAAGCAACATCTCTCAGGCTCTGGAGGATAATGGGTACAGGTCACTATCGTGATCTCTGATACCTCCACGAGAGTAAAGCAGGGCCCACTCTGAGGGAAACATGGGGGAAAGGAAATCAGAAGGGACAGAAAGCCTGAGCTTACCCTGAAGATGCTTCCTGTATGTACGGGATTCTGTACTGTACACAAAGACAATCATGGGCAGTGGGATGCCCAGCAGTGACTCAAGAGTCAAGCCCGAGCCAGCCAATGATATCAGCTTCTTAGATTTACTTAGTGTTTTACAGGGCAGTTGGTGAGATCTGGACTCTACAGAAGTCCAGAATGACTGGGTGGGGGATGGGGGGTGAGCAGAGGAGAGGAAGAAAAAGGGGGTGGGGAGAGGAGAGACAGACAGACAGACAGACAGACAGACAAAGAGAGGAGAGAGACAGAGGAGGCAGCACGAGAGAACACACACAAACACACACGCACACACACACAGAGATGAGGCAGCATGAGAACACACACGGGGGGGGGGGAACAGCCATTGGGGATACATTGACCAACTGAAGCACTCAGATTTCTCTTGAAATAAACTGCAAAACAAAACAAAACAACAAGAAAGAAGCAAAGAAGCAAGATAATTTGCAAGAGAGTGAATTATGAAGGTGCTGTGGAGTCAGCAGTGACTTACACGTGGCAGGAGCAGTATCGTGGTGTGCTGTGTAAAAGGAGATGCTCCTGTCTTGGAGATGGGAGCCTAAACATCTCAGGTACTGCCAGTTCCATGGCTGGCACTGGCTTATTGGTGGCCTGTGGAGGGGGGAGCGATGCTGCTGGCTGATTAGAGCACAGGCTCATTTCTCTCTTTGTTCTGTCTTTGCATGTGGACCCGAGTCTCCTTCAGTCAAGGGATTTGAGAAGCTTAAGTCCCTTATCTACCAATCTACTGCTGATTAGATCCTCCCAAGCCCTGTTTGATGCAAGAGGCATACTCTGCAGTCTCTGAGCCTAAGATAAACACTTCTCAGTGATGCTGAATTTGGCTGAGCACTCCTTAATATTCTCAGGCAGTAAGCATGCTGACCTGCTGACCCCATGTGAGTACCAGTGATGGAGAAAGTTGTCCCAAACTCCTATGCCTAAGGTCCTGGGACAGTGAGGACTATGCCCCTCGAGGTGGCGCACACAGGAGCACAGGGTTATGGCAGGCTTAGTGGAGACAGTATGGAATGCTGGAATGGGGAGTGCAGACAATGATCCTAGGGTGACCAGTATTGGCTCCACGCTGGACAATCCCCTGCTGTTGTTCAGGGAGCTTGTTTCTAGTGAGGCAGACAAGGGGGGTAGAGTTCATGTATATAAACAAAATGCTCTCAAGGAGAGGGAGACAGCCCCATCCATAAAGTGAACTCTCCCAAGCATGAGGGCCTGAGCTGAATACCCAGAACCCACAGAAAAGGGCTGGGCGTAGAGGCAAGCACCTGTAGTCCTAGCATTGAGGAGGTGGGGATGGGAAGAACCCTGGGCTGGCTGCCCAGCTAGTCTGGCTTACTGGGAGAGTTGCAGGCCAGTGAAAGATCCCACTTCACAAACTAAGGTAGGTAGCAACAGAGAAATGACGGCCAAGGCATACATGTAGACACATGAATATACATTTGACATTTTTACAACATACATATACACACAAACCCAACAAACAACACCAAGATGCTCTCAGCTAGTGATGTCTGGATCCAACTCTCAGCTAAGGGATGCCTGGGTCCAATGGCAGGAAACACAGGAGCAGAGGTGATCATGGTCCTACAAGTCCAAGGCGTGGAGTAGCTTGACCTGTGCAGACACAAGAAGAGGCCAGGGGCCAGTGAGATGACTCAGGGGGTAATGGTGCTTGCTGAAAAGGCTCAGGACGTGAGTTCTATCCCTGGAATCCACACGAGAGAATCTTTTCCTGAAAGTTGTCTAAACAAACACTTAATCAAGAAAAGGTCCTGCAAAGCCACAAGGCAGGTCACTCTCTTCTTCTTGCTTCTTTAAGGTTCAAATGTGGGACCACCAGCTCAGCAGGGTGACCCTCCTTGAAAGGCTTGCCTCACCCCCATGCCCTGCTTTCTCCATAAGACACTCACCACAGACAGGTAAACACCAGAGATTGTCTCTTGTCCCCTGTCACCAGAAGAGTATCAGCTAAAGGGCTCAGGCCTAAGGCCACTTAGGCCACTATGCCCTCTTTTGTCTGCCTAGTACTTAGGGACATGGAACAGGTATTTCTCAGGCACCCAGACAGCCAAAAGAAGAGAGAAAAAAAAAGTCAATTTCATGTCAGAAAGGAAAGGGTAATTTATATTTTTGTAAATGGACACTGAAGAAAGATTTTTAAATGTTAGAAAAATACATCTATGTGAGGATTATAGACATTGTATAGAGAAAATTAAAGCCGTACTTTAAAATACTATAGAGAGACAGTTGAACGGGTGCTTGGAAGAGAGGAGCTGGCTGACTGGCCACCAGAAAGTCACAGCGGCTGCGTCAGGTCTGCAGAGGCAAGGGCAGTTACAGCAGGGAAGCATGCATGTACTGTAGACCAGGGCCCCGAGGACCACAAGGACAGTTGGTCCCATATGCAAATGAGATAAAATCAGGCCCCGCCTCCTGCCACGTTCAACTTCAGTTCTGGGAACATCTAACGGGGAAAGGTGAAATGCTCTAACGTTGGGAAGTTGATGAACCATTTCCTAGACTTCAGAACAGAGTCTCTTTCCCTCTCTTAAATTTCTCTTTGGTGAGACCATTGAGTTTATTGGGCTTTCTTACAGAGCACACGTAAGGGGTTGCATGGGAGTGTGAATGACCTCCAAACTGATACATCACCGTGAAGTCTCACCTCAACGTGGCCGACAATTTCGTAGAAACTCATGGTGCTCGATCTTCAGATAAGCTCACTTGCAGCTGGGGGTGGGGCAATGGCTGGAATACCAGGTGCTGGTCCCAGGGTGCTTAGAGTGAAGATGTGTTTCTTAGTGAGGGAAGGAAGCAAATGCCACGGGGGAAAATTAATTGATAAATTTTACTATGCTGAGTTAAGACAAAACCTTCCCAAATTAGGACGTGCTGTTTCAGAAATACAAATATAGCCACACTACGAGAGAGAGAGAGAGAGAGAGAGAGAGAGAGAGAGAGAGAGCCTGCAAAAAGGGACTAGCCAGCTCCTCTTGCAGATGGCATGGCCTTGTAGACAGATGTTCTAAGCAACACAAGCAAACGTGAGCTCAGAAACCAGCTTGGTGGTGTTGCATAACAGATCAACACACAAGAATCAAGTGTTCCAACACCAGCAGCAGAGAAGCAACTTAGAAGGAAGCTGACACCCAACTCCACTTACAGAAGCACAAGAGAAACGCCACCGAGAATGGTATTTTTTTTTAAAAAAGCCTAAGTCTTGTGTATTGGAAACTCCAAATATCACCAGAAGGAAAGTGAGCATGGGAAGTCATCCCAAGCCCATGGAACGGGTGACTTGCTGCAGCTGAGATGGAGAATTCCTGTAACAAACCTGCAGATTCAATAAAGTCCTTGAGGAAATACTTACGGCTTCGTTCTGATTGATAAAGTGATAGTAAAGTTCATATGGAAATGTAAAGGGGAGAGACCAGGGTGGGCAAGCTTCAAACTGCAAAAGCACAGCAGCAGTTAGGGCTATGAGGTAATGGCGTGAAGATGGTCACATGGGCCAGTAGGGGGCAGCACTGGGAATCCACAGACAAGCCCATATGCAGATGAGCAAAATTTTACAGGAGTCCCAACACAGAACAGTCAGGGATCTCTCTCTCTCTCTCTCTCTCTCTCTCTCTCTCTCTCTCTCTCTGTTTGTGTGTGGGTGCACTCACGCGTGCACACACATGCTAGTGGAAGCCAGAAGAAGGTGTTAGATCCCCTGGAACTAAAGTTCCAGATGGTTGTGAGTACCATGTGGGTGCTGGAAATGGAACCTGGTCCTATGCAAGAACAGCAAAGAAGTCTTAAGCACAGAGTCCTCTCTCCAGCCCCCCAGATAATCTATTTAATGATATTGACCTAAAAGGACATATACAGAAGATTAAAGTCAGATGCATACTTCATTCCACGTAGCAGAAAGGACCCCAGGTAGCTCATATGTCTAAGTGTGTGAGCTAAGTCTATGGCAGGCTCAGAAGATCCACACGTAAGCCTTACCCAGGCAATGGCTTCCTGGGTTGAATTCTAAGCAGCAGAAGTCTACATAAATAAGTCTTCCTCAAATTTCAAGATTGTGTGGTTTCAAAGGGTGAGCAGGTGGATGCTATGTCTGTGCCTGGATAGGCCAGCCTGGCTGCAGAAACAGTAATCCTCCTGTCCCAGACCTAGGATTGAAGACAGGAGCCACCATACCCAGAGGAGAAAAACCTTTCCAATTCACATATCTAGTAAAGCGCAACCATGATTTATAAATGTACATACTTAAAGTTATATAGTTAAATAATAAGAGACTCATGCTGAGGTTGGAGAGTTGGCTCAGTGGTTCAGAGTGGCAACTCTTGTCGAGAAGAAAGGTTTAGTTCCCAGCACCCACATGGTGGTTTACAAGCACCTGCAATTCCACTCTAGGGGGCCTGACACCCTCCTCTGACCTCCATGGTGCACACACTTGATGTGCAAACACACTATCTTAGTTAGGGTTTTACTGCTGTGAACAGACACCGTGACCAAGGCAACTCTTATCAGGACAACATTTAACTGGGGCTGGCTTACAGGGTCAGAGGTTCAGTCCATTATCATCAAGGCAGGAGCATGGCAGCATCCAGGCAGACATGGTGCAGGAGGAGCTGAGTGTTCTACATCTTCATCTGAAGGCCACTAGGAAAAGACTGGCTTCCATGTGGTTAGGTCTTAAAGCCACGCCCACAGTGACACACTTCCCCCAACAAGGCCACACCTCTTAATAGTGCCACTCTCCCAGTCAAGACACCATGCGCACATATAGGCAAATACTCATAAACAAACAAATCTTTTTAAAAAATGACACATGAAGGTCCAGAGACACAGCTGAGCAGCGGTGTCTCAGCAAGCTGGAGACTCTTGGTTCAATCCTTGGCACCATAAAACAAACTAAAAGTGATCCAGTTAACACTGGGCATTTAAATTGCCTTTCATCGCAGGAGGTCTGCTGCTGGCTCACGGGTCTGTGGGATGATGCTAGATAATACTGATCTTTAGGAATACAAGAGCCACTTCCCACCAGCTGATACAGCTACCAACAAATAGTACCGAATATAAACACAGACACTGACAAAGCCCTGGAGGTGCAGGTCACTGGCCCAACCCCAGAGGTTCGAGGTGTGATATGGCACAGCCAGCCGTTTTGTGAAGCAGTTTGGAACTTTAAAATGTAATGGTCAGTCACATGATCCCATTTTAGCACACATAACACTGCGACCTCTTCAAAGAGGTCCCCATCCCAACCCCCAGATTCAAATTCGAATTCAGCTCTTCCATAGCATAAAGGAGTCTGCACAGGGGCCCTGGTGGCTAAGCCTGAAGTTCCAAGATGGACAATTACTTTGGATTGTCTGGGTAGGTGCAGTGTGGTCACAGCTCCTCTGTTACAGGGAGAAGTGACAGAGAGGAGAGAGTCACGCCTGGGTAGGAGTAGGGGAAGAGCAGAGTGCCAGGGAGCTGACAAGGCACTCAAGTACCAAGAGTTGGTACTGCTTCCAGAAGGGACCCAGGCACACACACACACACCCATGTTTTTATCCAGTGCAGTTGGACTGGGCTCTGACGGCCAGAGCCATTGGGTCATCCGTGTGCTTGCCTTGATTTGAGGCAGTTGGTTAAAATAGCCAAAAGAAACAAATACACCCACCATGTCCATTCCTGGGAACCAGCCTGTTCACTGGAATATGCACACACCAACACACATGGACACTTATCCTAAGCCTTGGTAGCTAAGAAATAGACTTAACTCAGATACTCATATACTGGCAGGGGATTAATCAGCATGTGATAGACTTTTACAATGGCAAGAAAAAGAATGGACTATTGATGCAAATTACAGCAGAGATGGATCTTGAAGACAGCAGATCAGAGACCACAGGGAGAAGGGTCCATTTATCTGACATGCCCAGAGTCTGGATCCCAGAGACTCAGTGTGGCTGCGGTTTCTGGGGTCTGGAGAAGGGCAATGGGTGTTATTCAAGGGAATACAACTTAAGTTTTCTGAAATCTTGCTAGCCAACTTATTTAGGAGGAGATCCCCTGCATCCATCTTCCAAGGCTGAAACGACAGGCAACCTGGACACACACTGGACACATATCTAACTTGATTTCACTTTCCCAGTTAAAACTTTCAATCACTAAGCCCTCTCTCCAGGACCCAGACAGTCATGGTTTTGAAGACAATCAGATCTCGTGGACCTGTTGGCAAACATTTAGAGGGGCCCTGTTTATGCCACAGCAATATGAGGGTCCTTGAGGCCAACTTCCCCGCTCTGTGGTGTCTCAGCCACAGGAACCCACGAATCCCATTTTTAGCTTACACTATTTTGAGTTGGTTTCTACCACTGTTATGTAAAAGCACTCAGCACGTAGCTTTTTCTGGCCCACCATCAAAGCCCGGAAACATTTGTGGAATTGAATTGCCCTGGCTGTTTCCAGGGAGACAGAAAATGGAGGCCCAGGAGCTTATTTGTCAAGCCATTTTCTGGACGCCCTGGGTCACATAACCCTATGCTATGAGTGTCATGTCTGATCAATCTCCGAGACTCCTGGCCAATTTAGACTTTCTGATTCTCAGACATGGATACTAGGATGACTGCTGGTGACACAAATCCCCAAACCTGAGTGATCTGGATGCTCTGGGGAGAGCCACTGCCATCTTGGGGAGAGATGTTTCTGCCTTGGCAAGTGACTCTCCCACCCCGTGCCTCTCTCCTGCTTCAGGGGGATGGAGTCTCTGCTTGGGTCTTCTCAAAACTAACTCAGGAAATATTGCTGGATACATTGTTAATATGTGCCTGAAGCTAATGACTCAACTAAAGGTTATTTAATTGTTGGTGAGAGGATACTTTGGGGGCTGGGACAGGAATAGGACAGAGGGCACCTGCTGTGTGAGGTCCGGGAGAGGAGTACAGAAGGAGAGACCAGGAACTGTAGGAGATAAATCAGAACACAGGTGTGCCCCAGTCGCTCATGGTCTCTATGGTTACCTGCTGGGCATGGGTACCACCCTTACCCAAGGTGAGTAGTCATGGCCAATCTACCCAAGCTTGAGACCCTTTATCTGGAGTCCTTCTCTGTCCATCCATTGTAAATCTGTCCTGTCAGATTCTCCCAACACCAAGTGGACCTACCATGCCCTGATTCCCAGAGTCTCTTATATCACGACCACTCCTTTGTCATGCCAAGGTCAGTGGCAGTTGGAGCCTGATTCTTACTGTTCTCTGTCCAGCTACCTATCCCCTGCCCAGGCCTCTGCTGACTGATGATCACACTCCTTCCCAGTGCATGAGGTCTGAATTATCTAGTCACAGCTCCCAGTTTGCAGCAACCGTAAAAACATAGCTGTACAGAGACACATTCCCAGCAACGGAGGAAGCCACAAATCCTCCAGAGGGAAGAGACTGACTACGTGGCCCTCTAGACATGCACAGGCAGTGTTACCAGCCTGAGATTCTGAGACAATTCTGAAAGCCAGAGATTCCAGGCTCTACCATGAGGTGGACCCTCCATCTGCAGATGCATCCCATTAGCAAAGCTGTCTTGAATATGGGACTATGAAAAGTGTTACCTCTTGCTGCCCATCACACAGGAAAGGGGACCTGCCATCTCCTGGGTGTGCTGGAGGTGTGGAGAGCTTAACATGCCCCCTTATGTCTTAAACACAAGGTACCAGGAGAAGTAGAAGTGTTTTAGACTTCTTGCTTAAAGGCAGTGGCCCAGGGGGAAGAGGCCAGAGCAAAAGGGTTTGATGTAGGTGACGGTGGCTTATGGCTGGGCCTTGTTCTGTTATCTGCTAAGCTCCCCTACCTTTCCAAGGAGGAGGTGGGATGGTTATTATTAAACATTCCGAGAAATCATATGGATGTCGTAAAACTCATCTGGGTGACACTCCATTATATTAAAGCCGATAATCGGGGGGTCCCTGTTGTGTTGCCTCCAAACATGCGGATGCAAAGCCTGTCTTTTATCTGCGCATCCATAAATGCCTTATGGAAAATGGCTGTTGTAAAAATGATGAATTGCTTAGGTAGGATTAAAAAAAATAATAATAGAGGAATGATGGTTTTAGATGCGCATTCCTTGAGGGACATCACAGCATCAAACACGGTCTCTTCTTTAACTTTACCAGGTGGCTTTTTTTTTTTTTTTAAACGGTTTTGTTTTGTTTCCGAAGGAAAACGTTTGCAGGCACCACCACGTCTCTAGATTTTCAGAAAATTAATTCTGTAGATGATGTGGAAACCGTAGCCTATAAAGTTAATGAGATATTACCGAAGGCTGGATGAACAATTAGCGGTATTAGCTTCGAAGATAAAGCAAGACCTAGTGCCACCTAACAGAACTTCACTAATTAAATTGAAAATTACAGCACGGCCACGAGAAGACAAAGGCAAGAGGGTACGGTGAGAATTATGAGGATCATATTGCAGCAGAAACATTGGTATTAAAAGCGTGAGGGGGTGGAGGTGTACAGAGGCACCCGCTCCCTCCCTCAGGCATCTCCGAGCTGCTTTTTCTCATGTCTTTTCCCACTGTCCTAAGTACCCATCCCCTCAGTGTTAGTTTCCGGTCATGTGCGACAAATCCTAAGTTTGCAACTTCTATTTGTCCATCGACTATAAAGCGGCTGGGCCAAGCCTGAAAGGAGTCCTTGCTGACCCCACGGATGGGCGACTCTCTGAAGCATGAAATTGGCATTCAGAGAAAGAGAGCTTCCTGGGGAGAGGCAACAGCATTTCAAGTCTCCACCCCTTGAATTTAGAACCCAGAGCTCCTGTCTCCGGGGGCAGGGATGGAGATACAGTTGTCTTTGGCTTTTACTTTGTGGAAGTAAATGTTTCACAAAGTAGCCTTTTGCTTTGTCCTGCCGCCCTAAGGTCTTAGAGAGCACAGAACCTGTCTGAGATGGAAATGGACACAAGGAGGATACCACAGGCAGACAGATCTTCCTGCTTGGGGGAGACTTGAGGTGGGGTGTGGCTGTTTGCTGTGAGTTCCTGGGCCCTATGTGAGAAATGAGACCCTGGGAGACCATGGGTCTGCTGCTGGCACCTTCTTCTCTACATGCCAGTCATCTTCCACCC
Source organism: Rhynchomys soricoides (assembly GCA_019843965.1). NCBI lineage: Eukaryota > Metazoa > Chordata > Mammalia > Rodentia > Muridae > Rhynchomys > Rhynchomys soricoides. Next base: position 192,860 of record JADRCH010000171.1, on the reverse strand, counting down.
CTGCACACAGTTCCTCCTTTCTCAAAGGCTGCCCTCATGCCTCAGGGAAGGAGTTCAGGGAACCACAGGCTTCCTCTGAAGCCCGAGCTCCAAGCTTGCTTGCATCACAGAATGTCATGTCTTTCCCTAGCTGACACACTGCTGTACTGGAAAACAGCCACCCAGACTCAAATACATGACAAGTTTTCTAGATCAGACCAGACTCAAAACTTCTTGCTGCCCCACACGTGGAGAAAGAAGCATGGCTGAAGGCGTGGAACCTCTTTGTCTCTCTCCAAGGCTGTCACAATCACTGAAAACATGTCCCGACTCTCTCCTTCTTTAGAGAAATGCCTGTGATGGGCAGTTGGCTGGAGAAGCAATGTAGAACATGAAGCATTGCCATGGCTGGCACCTTTAATAGCACTACGGGGTGGGGGTGGGGGTGAGGGTGGGGGTGCGGGGTGGGGGTGCAGGACTTAGGTCCCAGCATGCAGCACCAGCTCCTAGCTGCACTCCTGTGGAATACAAGGATTGTTCTGGACAAAGTTTGAGAACCTGCTGCTCAGCCCTGATCCATAAAAGGGACGACTGTCCCAGTCCACCAGACCTCAGCTCTTATCTTAGTAGCAGCAAGAAGATACTCCTGCACTTCCTGCAAGTGCCAGGGGCAGCCGGGCACCCCTCTGGGAAGGGCCCACTTTCCCATCATGCTCTTCCAGGAAGATCCTGCAACTCACATTAGCTGTATCTTCTTCCCTTGAGTTGCCCCTGTGGAGCCAGGGCTCAGTCTTCCAAATGAAACTCACCTTTCCCATGAACACAGCCCAGCAGCACCATGACCAGTCTCTGTTAGTGACTTTTCTATCAACTTAGAGCTGGGCTCAGAACACACCGATCCAGGTAAGAGCCAGTTTGTAAACAAACATTATCACTTTGGGTGAAAATAGTCTTCGAAACAACACATGTACAGGGGCTAGACTAGAAAACCCTCGGGCAACTTCTCACGCTCGAGAACAGAGCTGTGTGGAGAGACTTCGGTGTACATATTGTAATCCTTCCAACGATTAAATTACCTTAAACTGACTCATTATTTTAGAGTTACATGTTAATAATTTAACTGGCAAACATTTCATAAGTTAATTCTGAAAAGACTCAAGCAGAGGCAGATTTAATTAATTCCATATTTACACTGGCTTTGGCACTTTGAACGTCAAATGATTCTCCTGGAAAGGCAAGCAGTGTATAGTCGTGCTCTACAAACAATGAAATGGCAACCTCTTTTTGGTATTGTTCTGAGAGAGAACTTTGGTAACAGGAGGGACTCCCAGGGCAGGAGAGAGTCCACAGGCAGTCCGATGATGTAACTCACTTGGGCAGAGATGGGCAGGTCTGTGTTGATCCTCGATGACTCTTTTAAAGATTGGCAGGTGTGTGGTTGGGGAGGTGGCTCGTTTTGTCAAGTGCTTCCAGGCAGGCTGGAAGACCCGAGTTCAGATCCTCAGAAACGACACGGAGGCAGATGTGGTAGTACACATCTGCAATCTCAGCACTCCTATGGAGAGATAGAAGCCAGAGACAGGAGACTCCCCAGAAGCTTGGCCACAGACAAGACAACAGAACAAGTTAGAAACCACAGACTGACACCTGTGACCTCCACAGGTCCTCTGACCTCCACATATATTCCAATGGCATCTGTACTCCCAGATTCATACCCATAAACAAGCACACACAACACACATGCACACACACACACACACACACACACACACACACGCCACTCCTCTGACTCTTCCCAGATCCACCCACCTCCTTACTCCCTTGTAACCTCATGTCCCCCCCCCTTTTTTTATAGCCTACTGAGTCTAGTTTGTGCTGACCACATACTTGTAGGGGTGGGGCCATCCACTGAAGTCAGGATGACCTACCAGGGACACACCCTGAAGGAAAGCTGACTGCCCCTCCCTGAGAAGTCTAGGTTGTCACTAGCTCCTCAGGTAGGGGCGGGGTCTTGTGAGCTCTTCCCCTTCCACACTGAAATGTTGAATTGCTCACACCTGACACTATTTCGTGAGTGTTGGGACTGAACCCAGATCCTTAAGCTTACACGGAAGGTGATTTACTGACTGAGCACAACCTTTGGAGTGGTCGCTGGACCCTGGACCAAGAACAAGCACACCTTGAATTGTCATTTCACAACTGACGGCTGTCTTTCAGGGGCCACTTTCAACACTGGGTCTGTGGATAGCTCTAGAGTCTGTCTTCGAGCCAACACTCCCTTCCATAGAGAGCTGTCCTGTCGTGGATGAGTCTCTGCAGGAACTTATCACCCGATCCAGTCTTTATTCTCCTGCTTCCGTCCTGTGTGGTCCACTACGCCCATCCGTTCCTTGACCTCGTGTCTTATCTTCGTTTGTTTTTAAAAAAGATAGATGTTGGCTGCTCATTAACCTACCTAACCCTGCAGTTGTGAGTTGTTTTGCTTTTGTGGAAGCTGGGGTTGAGGTTAATGATCTGTCCATGCTTCCCGGCATGTCCTTACAGAAGGCATTGCCTACAGAGGAGAGAACAGAGGAGAGGCAGCATACACCCTGAGACAGGATTGGGTACTTTGAAGCAACTTTTCTTAAGGTGACGGGAAGAGGGGTAAAGGTTGGGCTGGAGCCTCTGATCATTACAGACACTATTCTGGGATTAATTAATATCCAAGCAGGGCCAGAGCTGTGGAAGAGAGAAGAGGGTAAGAGCTAGACTCTCAGACATCCACTGTATAGCATGACACCCTCCCTTAGACTAACCCCTCATGACCTTTCCCTCTGTGACCTCTAGGAAGTAATCTCCTTCAGAGCCCAAGATGGAGGCCAGTTTATGAAGATCTAGTTACAGACCAGCGAGCGGAAACAGGGGCAGCCCCGGAGAACTCAGAAATGGCTTTGCTGTCTCTTTGAGCCACTGAGGAGGTGGTGAACTGCTCACAAAATACACAAATCTCCCTGCTCAACCCCCTACTGTTCTCAATAACACCAGGCTCTTCTTCAAGATGGTTCCATTTCTTGGCTGTGTTAATTTTTAATAAGCTGCTTGCATCTGATCTAATCATGCCACTGAGGGCAATTTTTATATTTTATAAGCACAAATAAATCCCTTCCCAATCGGCAAGCCCCTCAGCGGCAGTTTGCAAAGGCCTTTGGGTAGCCAGCTTCCAGTCTTCATCTCCTGGAGGTATCTCTGACTTGTAAATACCTCTGGAAGATTCATTGTTGCTTAAATAATTGAATCTATTTAAAGAAATGAAGCCAATTAACTTTTCAGTTTATGACTAAGAAATAATTTCACTGTGTGTGGTCAGAGTCTGCTAAGTATCTGGGGATTCAATTATTGTTCAGGTCCTAGAAAAACTTAAATAGGACCCTAAACTATGTCGGGGAGCCTCTTCGGTGGCCTTTAGCGCGAGGACCCTGGAGTCCAGATCTGAAGGTGAGATAGCGAGCTATCGAGATTCTGTGAGTCTATCTGCTGAAACCATCTAGATTTTTCTACCAAACTTCGGAGGAGAGACTTGCCAGTGAGGGTTTCAGGCTCTGTGTTCTTGTTCTTACGCCCTCTGTTTTACCAGTCTTTTTCTTCTATAAGAAACCCAGGGCCCTCCTGGGTCTCCTTCTGATCTTGGGTGTTTTTTAGATCCTCGATGCACATTACAGTATAAGCAACTGATAGAAGGTTAAAACAAAGCAAATCTCTCCTGTGGGGATTTGCAGTTTTAATAGGAAATGAATCCTGGAACATACTAGAAAGAACTCACAGCATGCAAGAGGAATGAACGGCAGATATACCATGAGCTGTGAAGAGCTCTGGGGATCCCTGAGGCCACTGCGGGGGGCCAGGTCTGTTCTGTGTGGGGTGGGCACCCATGCTTGCTGAGGAGCCAGAGGGCAGCACACAAAACCCCCACCATTCTGTGTAGCACTGGGCTCCCTCATCATGGTGGTACAGGGTGGCTAGAGGGTATATGCACACACTTGGCTCATACAAGGAGACACAGCTATGTTCTAATCAGCTTCCACATCTGTGATAAACACCAAAGCATCTTGGGGAGGAAAGGGTTTGTTTGAACAACACATCCTGGATCACAGTCCATAGAGCAAAGCCAAGGTAGGAGCTCTAAACAGGAGCCTGGAGGCAGGAAGTGAGGCAAAGACCATGGAGGAAGACTGTTTGTCCTCTGTGGCTTGCTCAGCCTGCAGCCTGCTTTTTTATATGCTCATGACTACCTTCCTTCCTTCTCACTCACCATGGGCTTGGTCACTATCAATAAGAGGTCCCAGAGATTTTCCCACAGGCCAATCTGATGAAGGCATGTCCTCAGTGAAGATTCTTTCTTCTCAGATAGTCCTAGCTGTGTCACGCTGACAAAAGCCAACCAGTGTAGCTAGTAACCAAGGTCCCCGAGAGCTTAGGGAGTCTTCATTCCTGGAAGCGGAGTTCCCTTTCCAGTGTCAGAATTCCACTGCCGATGTCATATGAATGAAGATGTCACCCTTTCCCACGAGTGTGAAGAAGTGCGGGACATGACACCAACTCTCACCTTCCGATGGCTTCCTGTTTCTCAATCCCCCTCATCCCGAACACCAGCCCCATTTCACTCCTACTGTTCAAGGAGAAATGTTTGTTGAGTAACTACAGTGTCCCAGGCCCTTCAGGACCTCTTAGGCAGACACTGCCCTGCACGTTGGGAGGAGAGGCTGACCTGGAAGGCAGACGTGACTAACTCCAGCTGCTTCTTGTTAGTCTTCTGGGCATACCCTTCTCTGCAGTGCTCCAAATGCTTGGGTCAGTTTTAAGGATATGTGTGTGTGCGTGTGTGTATATGCATGTATGTGTGTGCACACACATGTGTGTGCAGATGTGTATACATCCTATGTGTGTGGGTATGTGTGTGTGAGGTCATGTGTGTACATATGTGCCTGTGTATGCCACACGTGTGCAGGTGTGCAGGTGTGTGTGCAGGTGTGTGTGCAGGTGTGTGTGTGTATGCCTTGTGTATGCAGGGGTGTGTGTGCAGGTGTATATACATCCTATTTGTGTAAGGTAAGTGTGTGTGTATGTGTATGTGTGGTGTGTATACATTTGTGTGTGGTGTGTGTGTATACTTGTATGTATGTGTATGTGTGTATGTGTGTGTAAGTATGTGTGTGTGTGTATGTGTGTGTGTGTGTGTACAGTGGTGTCACAGTCAGAATGTGCCCTAAAGATAGGATAACTTCATATAGGAGTCAACACTGCCCAGACTGAGCCTTCTGGGAATGGCCTTTGCCCAGGAGAAGAACGGTGCCCTAAGAAGGAGGGAGCCTACAGTATGCTGTGTGAGGCCAAGAAGCAAATGATACCTAAACTCGGTCAAGGTTGCCCTTCAGCTGAAGAGCTTGGCCGTTGGCAGCCACTCAGTGTCTCCACTGGCAGCCGTCCAACTTCTGAAACGTGGTGGGATGATGGGGTTGCAGGGGAGGGTACACTGAAGCCCTCCCGTCTCCGTGAGGTGTCTTGACCAACATCCTCATCTCAGAGTGATTTCTGCCTCTCCAAATGAGCTGACTGAGCCCAATGCAGCGAGGCACGGGGCAGGGTGGGAACTCCACTTGCAGTGTAGCTTGTGTGAAAGTTGAAGCTTCAAGCCAGAGAAACTCATATATCAAGGCCCGGATGGGTTTGACGGTTGTGAGGGTTATGGGCGAGCTGAGCCATCTGGGTGACATTAAATGGTCTAAGTAGGTCAATCTTGTCTGGAGTAATGAACTTGAGTTTAATCAACATATCATACGCAAAAAATTATGTGGGGACAGCATCATGAGTTATTGTTGCCGTGTTTGCTTATTTGAACACTTAATCTTCTAATGCATGCCCATAATAATAAAATAATCTCACATGTGGGTAGAAATCATTTCCCCATCACCACAAACGTGTATTTAAGAGTCTTTGAATTATGCTTCATGCCATGTCTGTGGGGAAATGTTTTGAAGGTTGTGCTCATGGGTGATGTTGGACATCTTGCATTTTCACACCTATAGACAGCCTGATGGTCTTGTCTGCATAATATGACTATGGGGAAGCACGGGCCTGTCACCGTGTCCCAGATCACCAGCTGTGGCAGGAACAGGAAAGGGTTTGTGACTGATGTAGGGGCTTTTAAAAGACATGTAGCATGCTCCTGTTGTGACAAAGCTGCATCAATGAAGAAAGAAGAATGGCAGTGAGACCTGAGATCTTACGGTTTTTTTGTTTTGTTTTTGCTTTTGGTTGTTTTTCTGGTGTGTGTGTGGAGGCCAACAGTCAACGTCTGGTATCTTCCTCTATTGTTTTTCACTATACACACACACACACAAATGCACACACATGCCCACACACACACTGAAAGATATTGATGGGTAGCTAGATACAGAGATAGATATTGATATATTGATATGTAGATAGGTAGAGATAGAGATAGATGGATATTGATATATTGATAGATATTGATGGATAAGTATAGAGCTAGAGATAGATATTGATGTATTGATGGATATTGATAGATAGATAGATAGGTAGATAGGTAGATAGGTAGATTGATAGATAGAGGGCCTCTCACTGAACCTGAGCTAGATTATCTGGCCAGCAAGCCCTAGTGATCCACGTATCTCTGCCCACACTGCTCTAGATCTACACACATGTGCTGTACACACATGTACACACATGTGCATACTGTGCCCAGGTTTTACGTGGTCCCTGGAGATCTGAACCCAGGTCCTCGTGCCCACTCATCAGACATTTTGCACACTGAGTCACCTCCCCAGTCAAATCCCATGCTCTGAAGAGGTTGTGTTTGGCAAGGCAGAGCCCAGCCAAGCCTCCCCTCCATTCCACTGTGTGCTTGGTTTCTTCCATTGTATATTTCTGGCTTCTTTAGCAAAAATCAGGTGTCCACAGATGTGTGGACTCATGTGTAGGTCTCCAGTTAGAATTCATTGATCAGCCTGTCTGTTATGCCAGTCACACACAGCCTTCATCTTTGTAATGCAGCTTGGAATCCGGAATGATGATATCTCCGGAAGTTCTTTGATTGTTTAGGACTGGGTTAGCTATCCAGGATTTTTTTGTTTTGTTTTTCCATATGCAGTTGAGCATTGTTCTTGGAAATCTGTAAAGAACTGTGTTGGAATTCTGATGGGGATTGCATTGAAACTGTAGATTGCTTTTGGTAAAATGGCTATTTTTTCACAATGTTAACGGTGCTGGTGTAACTGGACTGTGGCATGTAGAAGAATACAAATAGATCCTTATCTGTCACCCTGCACTAAACTCAAGTCCAAGCCGATCAAAGACCTCAACTTAAAACCAGATACACTGAACCTGACAGAAGAGAAAGTAGGGAATAGCCTTGAACACATTGGCACAGGAGACAACGTCCTAAACAGAATACCAACAGCCTAGGCACTAAGATCTGCAATTGATAAGTGGAACCTCATGAAACTGCAAAGCTTCTGTAAGGCAAAGGACACTGTCAATAGGACAAAATGGCAGCCTACAGAATGGGAAAGATCTCCACTGTCCCTACATCTGACAGAAGGCTAATATCCAAAATATATAAAGAATTCAAGGAACTAAACATCAACAAACTAAATAATCCAATTAAAAAATGGGGTACAGATCTAAATGGAGACTTTTCAATAGAGGGATCTCTAATGGCTGAGAAACACTTAAAGATATGTTCAACATCCTTAGTTAACAGGGAAATGTAAATCAAAATGACTCTGATATTTCATCTTACACCTGTCAGAATGCCTAAGATTAAACAAACAAACAAACAAAACCCACAAGTGACTGCTCATCTTGGTGAGGATCTGGAGCAAGGAGAACATTCCTCCACTGCTGGAGGGAGGGCAAACTAGTAAAATCACTTAGGAATTCAATATGACAGTTCCTCAGAAAATTGGAAATTGATCTACCTCAACACCCAGCTATACCACTCCTGGGCGTGTACCAAAGAACATTTCATTCCACCACAAGGACACTTGCTCAACTGTGTTCATAGCAGCTTCATTCATAATAGCCAGAAACTGGAAAACAGCATAGGTGTGCCTCAGCAGAAGAATAGGTAAAGAAAATATGGTACATTTACCCAGTGGAACACTAATAGGCTGCTAAAAAAAAATAACACAAAATTTGCAGGCAAATGGATGGAACTAGAAAACAATCATCCTGAGTGAGGTAACCCAGACCCAGAAAGACAAACATGGTATGTACTCGTAAGTGGATGTTAGCCATAAAGGATAACCATGCTATAATCCACAGACCTAGAGAGGATAAGTAACAAGGAGCTCTCGGGGGGAGATGCATAGATCTTCATGGGTGGACTGCAGGAGGGGGGACAGGAACAGGAGGGATCAGGCCAGGGGATAGAGGGAGAGAGTATTGGGAGACAGGATTGGGATTGGGTGACATTTTGGGGACAGGGTAGAAACCCATTGGGGGTAATGGAAACTCCATGGAATCTACCATGGTGAAGACTCTTAGTAATGGAGGATACAGAGTCTTCTGTAACCAGACAAGGCTTCCAGTGGAGCGATTGGGCCACCAACCCAGCCACAAAACCTCCAACCTACAAGTTGTCCTGTCTGTTAAGTGTCCTGGGGTAAAGCTGGCGCAGAACTCGGGGGAGTGGCCAACAGGGACTGGTCAACTTGAGATCCATGCCACAAGAGGGAGCCCACGCCTGACACTGCCTGGAGGGCCGGGAGCCAGAGACTGGATAGCCCAGAGACCTAGGATCGAACCGAACACCGGCAACTGTAGGAGGTAGAAGAGGTCAAGGACACCGTAAGGATATGGGCCACAGAGTCCACTAACTGGAGCTCATAGGGCCCTACAGAGACAGAGCGGACAACGAGGGAGCCTGTCTGGATCTGACTTAGGTCCTCTTCATGTATGTTATGGTTGCATAGCTTGTTGTTCTTATGGGACTCCTAACAGTGGGAGTGGAGGAAGGGAGCAGCCTCTGACTCCTTTGCCTGCTCTTGGGACCCCCTTGCTCCTACCGGGTTGCCCCATCCAGCCTTGCTGTGAGAGTACGTGCCTGGTCTGATTGTAACTTGTCATGTTGTGCTTGTGTTCGGTTGATATCCCTGGGGGGGCCTGCTGTTTTCGGAAGGGGAATGGAGGAGGAGAGGATCTGGAGGAGAAGGAAAGGAGGGGGCGGGAACTGAGAGGAGAGGAGGGAAAGCTGCATTCGGGATGTGATGTATGAGAGAAGAATCAGCTAGAAAGAAAATGATAATATTTTTATGAAATAGACATAATAATGTCTTGCAGACAATGAGGTTTAAAATGCCATGGAGTCTGGACAGTCCCAGAGGAGTTGATTTAGAAACAGGTATCAGTCTAAAACTGCCTATTGATTTGATCCATTAATTTCACGCACAAAATGTGTTCCTACAGAAAGGGGAAGGCTGTTATTCAACCTTCAGCGGCGTTGCTCGGTAGCCCACATGCTGCAAAGTTTCAGATAATAGAGGATGGGTGTATTGAAATGGTGGAATATTAAATAAAGTTTCTGAACGGTGCATACAATGCATTCCTTTGTGAAAAAATATAATGCGTGTTCAGATACACATCAGTACAGTAAAGCAGTGACGAGCTTGATGGAAGCTGGGAGTGAAGAGGGAGAGACTTGGGGCCTCCATGTCGGAAGAGTGGGCTTCTGCTCTCCCTAGAGCCAGTGCTCCTGGCTGGTGGTTCTCTGGTGGTCACTCACCCCGGTCAGGCAGGGCCCGCACAAGTGAAGCAGTTTCTGTTAACGTGTCTGGTGCCGTGAGTGCCCACAGCAGACAACACTCTGCTTCTGTGTGTCCTGTGTGCCATGTTCTTGCTATTGCTGCTGTCACCATGAGGGCAGAGAGGATGTATCCATGTCCAGGGTGTGACCGACCCTCTGAACCTGTTGGCTGAACCATGGTGAGCCACTGTGCATCTGATGGCTTCAGTAAGAGCAGCTGATCTTCTTCAAGCGCCCCATTTCCTACCCACCCCACCAACTCAATAACATTCCTGGCACCCCAGGATCAGAAGCTGCTGGAAGTAGAGAATGGAGCCAGTGTCTTCATTAGGATGTCTTGTTAGTACCAAAACCAGAGCCATGTGCATTTACGGGTCCTCATATCCCTGACCATGATCAGAATGTCCCCCTGACTTGAAGGTCAGAAGGAAGAGGGACCAGGCCCTACTGACACCCTGGCCTGGGTCTCATGATCTGGAGTTAAAAAGCAAGAGTTATCAGCTCACATTCAGGAAGTTCCTTGGAGTTTTTTATCTTTGCACTGAAGCCTTAAAGGGTCTGGCAGCGACTAGGCAGACTGTAGAGTCGGCACCACTGAGCACGCAGCAGGGGGTAAAGGCATCTGGCATCCTGGAGAGTAGAGCTCACTTAGTGTCTAGAGATGGCACAGAGCTGGGGGCAGCTTGGTGCATAGTCTTGTCCACAGATTGGCTGATGGGGGACAAGCCTTGGTAACTGTAACCAGTCCTCCACCCTGGGGAGGGCCAGCCAGTCAGGCTCAGGTTCAGAGGCATTGGTATAGACAGACAGACAGATAGACAGACAGAGGGTCAGAAGGACAGATGGTTGAACAGAGAGACAGACAGGTGGACAAAGGGACACATGAACAGATGGATAGACAGGGATAGAGGAACAAAGGGACAGATGGGCAGACAGACAGATGGACAGACAGACAGAGGATGCTCGGCTTGCCAGCTTGGCTGGTTCTAGGAAGTGGCTGAAGCACAGGTGGTGAGTGGTTGAGGCTCTTTCTTACACATGGGTTGCACAATGGCCTGTTTGGGGGGGTGGTCAAAGTTGTCTTTGAGGTCAGGCAACTATCCCACACTCCCGATTAACCGTGGAGTATGAGAGAAGGTGTCATTGTGAACCTCGCAGTCCATATTCCAGCAGGACAAAGAAGCATTCCCCCTTAGTGCGGCTTGCTCAGCTGCCCTCCCTCCACAGTGGCTTAACAGAGAGTCCACACCCTCTGCTGCGCCTCAGAAAGATGTGCTCCGTGGAGGGGCACTCACCTGGCTTCTCCCTGCCCGTGTTTGGAGTATGACTCTTCCTGTGCTGTGGGAAGCTGGGTTGCTGAGCTACACGGCAGATTCCCGCAGGCCGTGGGTGCCCTGCTGGGGCGTCTGGGAGGCCGTGGGTAGCAGGGTATCTCTCCTTCCTGTGGCTTTTTCTGAGAACCAGCTTGGGTTTCTTCTGGTACAGTCATCTTGGTAACTGATTCTTTGGTGGCAAAGGTCTCCCCAAAGACAGAAAAGGGAAACTGCAGGAGTCTGGAGGCACAGTCAACGGAGTCCTAGAGTCCCCTCTGTCATGGCCGTTTGATTGACAGCTGAGACAGCAAGGATGGCAGCCCAGGAGCCTGGGGCTTCACTTTCCCATACAGGAGGGTTGATGAACTCTGATCACCTTCTGTAATCCGCATATACATTAAGAAAACAATGTTCATCTTCAAGGCTCAACCACGAGAGTTAGGGCAAGCCTCCTGACAAGCACTGATTCCCCTGGGCACACAGGGAACACTTTCTCTTTCTCCTTCTGCTGGAAACAGATATCACATCTACAAGAGAACTAGGTGCCTACCCTTCCCTCCAGCTGACTGTGTTGGGAACCTGATCCTGGGAGCTTTGGTTAAAGTTTTTAGTCTCTACCCCAGCTAGAAATGCAGGAGACATGTCACTGCTGACCCTAGTGCTTGCCTGGAAGCAAGGGAATTTGTCATGGGCTGCCTCGCTCGTCCCTTGACTGGATAAGCAGTTGGTTGCCAGTCATCCATTGTGAGGGTTCGCTTTAAATATCAACTTGCCACACCCTAGAAACACTTGAGAAGAGAATTTCAATGAAGAATTATTTAGTTGACCTTGGCCTATGGGTATTTTGGGGGTGGGGTGGGGTGGGGGAATAGTTTTGGCTATTCATTGAGATGGGAAGACTCACCTTGAGTGTGGGGAGTACTGTTGAATGGGCTGAGCCCTGGGCTGTTTCAGAGGGAAGAAGACTATGCAGATAAAGAATAAGTGAGCGATAGAGGGTGTGTTTATTCTCTCTGTTCTTGACTGTGGGTGTGACATGGATAGCCGCTTGAGTCCCTGCCTTGGCTTCCCGGTGACTGTAGGCTGTGGCATGGAACTGTCCGGCCTGTAAACCCCTTTTCCTATAAGTTTCTTTTTGTTCTGGTATTTGTTGCACCAACAGGAACAAAAACAGAACTCTTGTAATGATGAGAGAATCTGTCACCGGGGCAGGACGTAAGTACAGGACAACGGTGGAGTCCCAAAGAGAATTAGTTACCCACAGACAGATCCTGGTGCACCTGTGGTCTATCAGGGCCTGTGTGCCTCTGACTGCAGATCCCACTAGCTCCCAAGGGCAGATGGAGGATGTCCCCGTAGACTTTATGGAGGTGGAGGTTCCGGTGTCCAATCAGCTACAACAAGCACAGAATGAATTTTCTTCTCTGGAGATTTAATGCATCCATTCATAAACACAGAATGGCTAAGGAATCCCGATTAAAGAGAACGCCACCTCGGTCAGCTCCCACCAGGCCCTCAGCAGCTCGTGGGGACAGATATAAATAGCCAGCTTTGAGAAGAAAGTGCTGATCAGATACAAGTATCAGCCACCTTGACTCACTGCTGAGACGCAGGCCCAGTAATTGGGGTTACGGGCAGTTGCTCTCTCTGCTGGAATGGCAGGTCATTTCTGCAGTCCATACCTCGGGGATGAACGGGGCCCTTCCTGGGGAGGTCCAGCCATCCAGCAGACAGTTAACCCCCTCTCTGCCTGGCTATGGCAGTGTCCCCTTCAGTCTCTGCCCTCAGCGTTCCTACTGACAGCCTCCACTCTCACCAGCCCCGCCCGCAGCCTTCCAAGGTAGCAAGGACTTGGGAACAGGACACAGGTAAAGATGGTCCAATCGAGTCACAGGGAAAAAGGTAAATGTAGGGGTTCATTTCTGATCAGATTCCGATCCAGAGTCTGGGAGTCTGACCAAGTATCACCCGTGTGTCAGGGAAGACATTTTGGCCACTCAGCACCAATCTCTGGAGATCAGAGGGAGAAGAGGGTCTCAGAAAGACCATTCCCCTGTTAAAGTTAATCCGTTTCCCACCAGGCCTGGCTCACAAGCTCTCTTGTGACTGAGTGGCTGGAAGAACAGACAGCGAGGGTGGCAGAGCTGGGGCTGCTCCTTCAGGCTTTCCTCCAATGGTCTCAGGATTGACTCTCATCTGCTGGTGTGAACCCGTGGGCTCTAATGCATTTTCAAAGTCAGTGGAGGTCCTCAGGAAGGGTCTGGTTTGCTGGAGATCTGGTCAAGTATCTCTGTTATTCAGTTAGTTTGAAAACCAGTGCTTCTGTTAGCCTGCGCTTCCCTGCCTGGAATGGCTAACTTGTAAGGCGCTGTGTGGCCTAATTGTGACTGGGCAGACAGTACAGAGTTGGGTGTCATCTGTGTGTCTCCTGCTCAGACTGTGACAGCAGCGTGACCTGAACAACGGATGTGTATCTGTTCTCATCCCCAAGGAGGGACCTTGGAAATGAAGGGTTCCCAACTCGGTCCTTCCCGAGGTTTCCCGATTTGCTGTGTAGATAACACCCTTTGCCTGTGCCCTCGGAGGTCACCTCTCCAGTGCCTCATCTCCCTATAAGGTCAGTGCTCATATTGAGACGGAGCCAATCCCACTGACCTCATTTTAACTTAATTACTTACAGAACAGCTGTGCCTCTGAATAAATACAGTTGCATTCGGAGGTCCTGAGGGCTTAGAATCTCAACCTAGGAAGTCTGGGGGTGGGGAGGCACTGTACAGCTAGTTGGGTGGCTCCTCAGCTCACCTGGCCGCAGCTGCAGACAGCGCGGAAGGGCCGCGTGCCCTGTGATAATGACCTTCACCGTCTCTCTGCCAGGTTATTTCGGGTGTCAGCTCTCCGTCCACTCCACCCTCCCTCAGCTGTAAATGAAGACAGATCACTCCTCTCACGTTTAAAGGCTCATGTATACGGAGAGAATCAATTTCTATATGGGAAGGCAGCAGCTCACCCCCATTCCCTCCTGCCGACCCCAGCCACACCAGCGTGAGGTAGCACTTGATGACCAAGCTCCTCACTCAGCGGATTCCTCCTCTCAGGGTGGGTCAGATATGAACCTGAACCATGCAGGAAAGAACGCAGAGTGGGCATAAAGCTATGCTATTATCTCAGCCAGTCAGAGGTAAAATTTTATTTGCCTAATCAATTATGAAGGATGTGCTGGCTCTCGGGGAAACTTCTGGATGCCATGTAAACCAGACACGTCAGCGGTTCCCGAACTTATCTTCTTCATGGCTCTTTGGATGTTGCCAGTCTCATCCTCAACAAACCTGCTCCCTTGTAGAATCTTTAGTGGATCTCCATGGCCTCTTAGATCAAGTTCAAAAGCCAAGCTCTCTACAGTCTCTTGTTCCTCTCTTTACAATGGAAGTTTCCTTCTCTGAGCAGCCAGCTGCCGGCCACCCTCTCCCCAGAATGTCAACATAACCTCCATGAAGCAGTCTTCAGCTTGACAGTGTCTCAGGGCCCCTCCTTTCTAAGCCCATACCTTGCTTAGCCTGGCAAATACCCTCATCACGTATTAGTCCTGAAACAATTCCTGTCCTGAGACACACTGTCTGTCTCACTAAGCGTCTCTACCCTGCTGGTGCCAGTTCCTGCCTGGTCTCTGTAGGGTCAGGGCTGAAGTGTCACATGGATGCAGGGCTAACCTCTGACTTCATTATGAAGTTAAAATGGAATCACTGACTCTCCCCAGAGATTCTTTCCCAGCAAGAGGAGCTGCACACTGGTAGACAGCACAATTGCCAACATCAGAAGCATTCCCCCTCCGTGTTGACCTGGAGGAGCAACTATCTAACCCAAGTGAACCCCCCATTCCTCAGATACCCACTGGCTCTACTGGGCAAAGCCATGTGTTTATCCAGTCACTCTTAGTGCATCGTAATTTGATTCAATTCTCTTGCCAAGCTGTGGCCACCTAAACTGTCACTCATGGATATTTTAGTTGGATCATGAGTGGAGAAGCCACTCAAACCCAGTCTTGCATCCCAAGAATACCCGTGCCTCCCGTCCTGTGGAGCTCTGTGAAGATGGGACTCTATCCACTGTGTCAAGTAAGGAGCTCAGTTATGCTTGGTCGGTGGGTTACTTCACAGTGGTGTGGGGAACAAAGGTGAGCTAGCACCCTTTAGACCCTCTGCAGTGTTTATAGGGTGCTCCATGTTCACAGACAATAGGCACTGGTGACTACATGCCCCACTGCACAGACGCAGCCATGGGTGCAGGGAGGAGCATCATGTACTCTTTGGCCTTTGCATCTTACCAGTGTGGAGAAAGCGAGCTCAGTGAACAAGTGGGAGAGAGAGAGAAGTCACACTACTGAGGAAGAGAATAAAAACACCCCCCCCCGCCCCGGGACTGGCAAGATGGCTCAGTAATAAAGGCACCTACTGTGCGACCTGAGAGACTCAGGTTCAATTCCAGAATCCACTTGAGGAGGAAGAACTCCAAAAAGTTGCCTCCTGGCCTCCATGTGCTCTCCCATACCACCTAGCAAGCACTTGAGCATGCACACACTCATGCACACACACACACAGAAACACACTCATAAG
>JADRCH010000171.1:89037-177143 GCA_019843965.1 Rhynchomys soricoides | reverse complement strand
ACACACAGACACTCACACAAACACCTACACACAGACACACACATATGAACACCCACAGACACAGACACACACATATCAATAATAAATGAACAAGCACCTTTCGGAGCTGCAGGAAGATGCCTAGAACACCTGAAAGGCGATCTGAGAGATTAAGAACTTGATAGCAACTGCCAGCCTCGCCCTGGCCTTGACAGCTGCCAGCACTCATCACTGGGAACAGAGAGAAGGCCTCCGTACAGCTGTTTCATGGGTGAGGATGGAAGAGGACTTCACAACAAATGTCCCCTTGCAGTTCACCAGCCCTGGGGACTTTGATACTTGCACACTGCAAAATCCTCTGGACTGATGGCATCTCATCTCCATTCTGATTCCTGCAATATCTTGATATGAACTTGCACCCTGGAACCAGGACCTCCTGCTAGTGAGGCCTGAAGCCACAGCAGGAACTTACTGGGAAAGGCAAGTATACAAGAATTCCAGAGTTTTCTCTTTCCCCAATTTTGCTGTTTTTTCCGTGTGGATGCCAATTCCTGCCTGTGGAGGATGTCTCAATGACATCCGTGAGAAAGGTCAGGGCATGAAAAGAAGACACAGTGGGAGCTGGGGAATCTCTCAGTGGGTAAAGGGTCTGCTCAGGACACAAGTTTGGATCCTGAGAACCTGGGTGAAAAGCCAGACACAGTGGCCCACGCCTATGACATCCACACTAAGATGGAGACAGGAGGCTCCTGAAGCTCGATGCTCAAGAAGTGTGGCCTGAAGGGCAAGGTTCTGTGACTTCAATTGCCTCTCTGTATCTTTCCTCCCCCTCCCCCTCCCCCTCCCCCCTCCCCTCTCCTGCCCCTCTCCCTCCCCCTCCCCTCTCCCTCCCCCTCCCCTCCACTGCTCCCTCCTCCTGTCCCTCTTCCCTCCCCTTGTTCTCTCCCTTCTCTTCCTCACCCTCTCCTGCCCCTCACCTTTCCTCCTCCTGTTTTCAGCAGGACTGAACTGAATTTCTCTTCTCTGAAACAGACTTCCTTGTGAAAACACTCCTTTCATGCCTCTCTCCTTGGAATTGTTCTTAAGCAGAGGATCTGCCTTTTCAGTAAACCACAGAGAACGCAGAGCCCTCAGCACCGACTAGAAATGTCACAGCCCTGGCCCCTTCAGACCTTCACTCTACACCACTGATGTGACCGCATGTCCCCTTGGACCCAAAAGGGCAGGGTTTGAGAGGGCGGAGTGAAGGTGTGAGAGATGAGCCCCTGGGGCCCTGAGGTCTCCTGGAATCTTGCTTCTGCTGGGAGCCTACAGAGACTCATTCCTACGTTCACATGACTCTGGAAGTCACACTAACTGCTAACTTGTGAGAGAAGGTTCCCTCATGGACCACTCGGTAAGCAGTATGGGGAGGGGGACCTCCTCTGTGGGAAGCCGCCCGAGTCGCACCCACATTCGCCATTACAAGATGGCGCCTACATTCGGCCGAGGACAAGTTGTAAACAGGCTAGTGCGCATGCACCTGGTAATTTTCCACCTCAGAGTCTCAGCCTCTCTCGTGGCGGCATCTGGCCTGGTGTGCGGGAGCCAATGGGGAAGCTCCATGTCCCAGGCGAGCGCTGTGACCTATATAAGGGACGGGTGTTCTATTGTTCGGGGTCTCCATTCTTGGCAAGCTTATGCTCTCCCTCTCAAGATGCATTAAAGCTTTACTGCAGAAGGATCCTATGTGTGCCGCGTCGTTCTTGCTGGCGAGACAGTAGCGCGGGACACTCCTCCTAGAGGCAGCCTGCTTCAAGGGACCACTGGCACCATTGTTTACACTATCCATAATTCATTTACCATTAGTCTACTCAGTAGACATTACCACAGGGCTCTCTTAGGCTGTGGCTCCTGAAGTGTATACTGCTTAAAGCTGTTTGTTGGTTGGGAGTCTTGGGTTGCCAACAGGCACTAGGTGTATTGCTCAGAGTTGAGTGTACATGCTTGTGGGTAAGTGTCTCAGGCTGCTAAACACATTACTCTAAGAGGGTTGCATGCACACCAATTCAGGGTGGCCCCAGGTTACTAAACCATTCCCCATCCCTGTCTGCCTTTTACCTGTTCACCTCACTGGCAGCCTGGGCATCCTCCTTTTGTTTTGGGGCATGGGGAAACTGAGTTATGTCACACTGATAGAGGCAGCGATACCTGCTGTAGCAGGTGTTGGTTTCCACCTCCCTGGAAAGTAATTTCTTCTTAGTTAAGAAAGACCATGGCTGGTGGCCTGACACAGTGTGTGTGAGTCTCGACTCATCCCAGAGTGCACCCCTGGCCAGCACGGGCCATGGAGATGACACTTCCTGGAGAATGTGCTCCTCTTCACAGCCATGAGACTTTCTCAGACACAGGTCCTGAGCCACACAACATTCTCTCTGACGTAGACAGATTTCTGTGGGTTCCACACCAGCTTGGCTATACAGCAAGTTACAAGCCAGCCGCGGCTGTACGGTGAGATCCTGTCAAAAATGCCGTCTCTTGTGAAACTTTCACCCAAGCTGACAGGGAAGGCGGCAAGCTGTAACTAGTTCCGGTCTACACGATTTACGCTACCTGATGACTACAGGCAACTCCTTCTTGTCACTTTTCAGGAGCCATTCCAGAAGCTTCTCTGTAGTGAGGACTATAGCATCATATTGGCTCTTCCTGACTGGTGCTCTGCACTGTGTGTGTCTCCACTCTCAGGTTCTGTTCCCCAAAGAAATCTATCTGAAGGCACAAGCAGGTCCTCTCACCTGTCATGGCAGCTCTACCCAAGGCCCTGTGCTGGAACCCCAAAAGGAGTTGCCTCCCAGGTCAGGTGCTCTTCCCCAAGCCAGGATTTCCTGACCTCAGCATTTGTGACTCTGCCTTGGGGGTCTGTTCAGCCTAGGGTGGAAGGTTCAGCAATGTAGAACATTTCACAATGTCCCCCACTGCCACCACTTAGATCTCTCTCCATGAGAACCCAGTATCTATGTCAAATTAGAAGGAAACAAAAATACCCCGTGTCTCCATGGAGCCTGGCCCCACTGCTCTAGAGCAGAACCTTCTGTAACAGTGCGCTTAAAGAGTCAGAGATGGTTAGTGAGCAGTGTGATCACCAGCATCAAGTGTCTTCCTTGGCTGTTTATTTCGGTACCCAGCTGCACCCAGCTGCATGCACACCCCACTTACAAAGAAATTCTTCTCCACTTACTCAACTATCAGACTCAGATTTTCATCAAATGCATGCCCAGCGTGTGCTAGTCTGAGAGTTCAGGCCAATCCAGCTGGAACTGGCTTTGGGTGTGTGACAGTCAGTTAAACTGACCAAGGGAGAGCTGACTGAGAACCTCCAATTCCCACCTCATCGCTATGCATAAGTGCTTTGTCTATGGCTAAAACCAGATGCATTATGGGAAGGGATCTGTGCAGTAGAACTGCTAAAACGATTTAATGTCAGTCAAAACCACCCAAGTTACAACCCTTAGCAACCACACTCCTCTAGCTCTTGAATCCTATAAAGAGGGGCTCAGACTACAGTCAATGGGGACTGGAAAAGTCTTCACTCTGGCTCACTGCTGTCAGGAGAAGCAGCTTGACCTCCCCCTCTGTCTCTCTGTCTCTGTCTCCTTCTTTCTCTCTGTGTTTCTCTGTCTCCTTCTCTGTCTCTCTGTTTCTCCCTGTCTCTGTCTTCCTCTCTCTCTTGTGTTTCTCTGTCTCTCCGTCTCCTTCTCTGCCTCTCTGTTTCTCTGTCTGTCTCTCTGTGTCTCTGTCTCCCTCTCTGTCTCTCTTTATCTTCCTTCCTCTCTGTGTCTCTCTTTCTCTTTCTCTGTCTTTCTGTGTCTCTGTCTCCCTCTCTGTGTCTCTCTGTCTCTGTCTGTCTTTCTGTGTCTCTGTCTGTGTCTCTGTCTGTCTCCCTCTCTGCGTCTCTCTGTCTCTGTCTCTTTCTTTCTCCTCCTCTTTTTCTTAAATTAGCTTGGAATAAAGTTTCATCTCTACTTTTGCAAATCAATGTGAACCTTTACTTGAGGTTTTACTGAGGAGGTCAAGAACCTGGAAACCACCCTCCCTGGCCTAGGACCTGTTCTTGCTAACACCTTAGCCTCTGCTGTTGTTGCAGAGATGAGTGACAGGGTGAGGCTCTCAGTGTTGAGACAGCCACAGGGAAGCTGAGCACACCCAAGGACCTCAGGCCTGAACATCCTCCTGCAGGGGGAGGCGGTAGATATGGCTCAAGACTCTGTGTTGTGTTCAGCAAAGGCTGGGAGATGCCTTGTGGAGGCTAGGCCGCTTTCTTTTGTGCTGTAAGACTTCTTAGAATCATTAAAATGCTAATGTAAATTAGACTTTCTAGGAGAGATAAGTGGTGGGCATTTTCCAAACTTGTTTTATTCATCTCACATGTAATTATTATGTTCATATATATGCAAAACACTGTCTGATGTGTTCTGGAAGTGCATATAGGGTCTGCTCTTCTGCAGGTTCCTGTCTACTGAGCAGGGAGGGAGGCTGGGAAGCAGGGCGGGGGAGAAAGAACACCAGTGAGGGAAAGCCAATCTACAGAGAATAAAACTCTGGAGCAGGAGGAGCTGGCTTCTTCAACTGAGACATCAAGGCAATGCTCCAAGGAGTCTCAGAACAACAACGGCAAGCCACAGCCAAGACGAGAGCCTACCAGGCAGTGGGGATACTACCAACTCCCTGTGTTCAGGATGTGATGTCTTAACAGGACAGAGTCTAGCACCAGGAGTATAGACCGGTACACCAGGAGTATAGACAGTGCATGATATGGAATGGGGCTCAGACCTGAGGGCTCAGTCCTGCCAGATCAGACTGCACTCATCCAGCTGCTGTGTTTTGGGTTATGGGATGTAAGTAAAAACCTCCAGGTTGTGATAGCTGGGTGGGTACTGTAGAGGTACAGCTGGGAGGGACAGGAAGTTGAGACAGTGTCCGAAGCCAAGGAGACAAGAAATGAGTGCATGCTGGGTGCATTCCTCTGCAGTTCTGTGTGTGTGCAAGCACACGCGAACACACATGTGTGTACACATGCTCACATGCATGCATGTGTGCATGAGCGTGTGCATGTGCATGCGCTCATATGGATGTGTGCACATGTGTATGTGCACATGCTCCTGTGTGTGTGTGTGTGTGTGTGTGTGTGTGTGTGTGTGTGTGTTTTACAGCATTTCTTTTTTACTTAAAAACATTTCAGGAAGGAATGGGGATTCATGAGACTCAGAGAGTGAACAAACTTCACATTTCTGGGAAAGCTGACAGGATTCACTGCAGTCCTTTCCCCAGTGATAAAAGTGGCAAATGACGACAGGGAGAGGAGACACTTGGCATCAAAGCTGCCTGGAGTCTCTTGCACCGGTTGAACTGCCAGCAAGTCACACAGAGAGCCCCAGGGATATGTCCTTCATGAGCCATCACCCATGACAGGACAGGCTTTTCAGTGGTGTCTGTACCTTTGAGTCACCTGTGACCCTTCACCCATTGTCCTCCGTAGGGTTTCTACTGCTGTGATAAAACACAAAAGGAACTCAGTGGGGAAAGGGTTTATTTCAGTTTGCAATTAAATTGCACTCCACCATGAAGGGAAGTTAGGGCAGGAACTCAAGGCAGGAACATGGAAGCAGGAACTGAGACAGAAGCCACGAATAAACACTGCTTCATGGCTTGCTCAGCCAGTGTTCTCATATCATCCAGGGCCATCTGTCCAATGGTGACACTACCTGATCTTCCTCCTGTATCAATCACTAATCTAGAAAATAGGGCAATTTTAGGGCTACATTTTAAAAAGTTTTCAATTAAGATTCTCTCTCCCCAGATATAACTAATTTGTATCAGGTTAACAAAGACCAGTGAGCACACTCATGCTTCAGTTACTAACCACAATAAACCCACTGGTTCACCAGGTTGGGCTTTAGTACAGTTGCTACTTCAGTCTGTCGTGGGTTCCGTATATGGGGTGAGTCGATGTGCTCTGTCTCCCCAGAAAACGTCTCACAGGACAATGTGTGTATTCATACAGAGCTGTGTGCATGCTGGTGAGTATGCATGTGTGCGTGTATGTGTTTGTGTGTGCATATGTGCATGCAAGCTTGCATGTGTTTGTAAGGGCCAGAGGCAGATGTTGGGTTGGGTGTCTTCCTCAATTGCAATCTACCTTACTTTTTGATACAGTGTTTCTCACTCAACCTAGCTCTAACTGGTTTCTAGACTGGATAGCCAGCAAGTCCCAGGAATTCTCCTGTTTCTGCTCCCCAGTACTAGGATTGCAGGCATGCATGTTGCAATATCAGGTTTGTAAGTGGGTGCTAGAGAAAACCCTCAGGTTCCATGCTCAGGCTGCAAGCACTTTGCAGGCTAAGCCATCTTCCCAGTCAAGGGTTGATGTTTGGCATGAATATTTTCTGTTTAAATGATGTTTGCACAGGACAGTACCCAACCCACAAAGTCACAGGTTTACAAGTTATCACAAAGCATGCCTACTCTACCCTCTCGTCACTGCCCAGCTCCCAAGACTTCTTTCCTAGGGCAAACATTACTTTGAATCCTAAAGCCATGGGATGTGCTTGTTGGATTTAGAATCTGTGAACACTTTCAGTGTGTTCTCCCCACGGGCTCCTCCTTCTGCTCAGCATCTCAAACAATTCATCAGTTGACTGTGGCAAGAACTCACTCGTTTCTGCAGTTCTGTGGACTCACACGTTCAAGCATGGCACAACACATTCACTTGTTCTAAGCTATCAATGGCTGTCATGGATACTGCCCTCGTTAGTCTTTGTCAACTTTACATAAACTGGATTCACCCGGAAAAATGAAACCCCAGCTGAGGCACTGTCTCCATTTAATTCACCTGTGGCCATGTCTGTGATACATTCTCTTACTGATGTGGGTGGGGTTATACCCCTGAGCTGTGTAGGAAAGCAGGCAGAGAAGACAGAAAGCAAACCAGTGAGCAGTGTTCCTCCATGGCCTCTGCTTCAGTTCCTGACTCCGGGTCCCCACCTTGGACTCCAACCTTGAAGTCTTTCAGTGATGGGCTATAAAGCTGTAAGATTAACTAAACTCTTTCCTCTCTGTAGTGGTCTGAATGAGAATGGCCCCACAGGCTCATACAGTAGAATGCTTAGTCACAGGGAGTAGAAATCTTTGATAGGATTAGAAGAATTAGTAGGTGTGGCCTTGTTGGAGTGGGTGTGGCCTTGTTGGAAGAGGTGTGGCCTTGTTGGAGGAGGTGTGGCCTTGTTAGAGGAGGTGTGGCCTTGTTGGAGGAGGTATGGCCTTGTTGGAGGAGGTGTGGCCTTGTTAGAGGAGGTGTGGCCTTGTTGGAGTGGGTGTGGCCTTGTTGGAGTGGGTGTGGCTTTGTTGGAGTGTATGGCCTTGTTGGAAGAGGCATAGCCTTGTTGGAGGAGGTGTGGCCTTGTTGGAGGAGGTGTGGCTTTGTTGGAGGAGGTGTGGCCTTGTTGGAGGAGGCATGGCCTTGTTGGAGGAGGTGTGGCCTTGTCAGAGGAGGTCTGTCACTGAGGGTGGGCTTTGAGGTTTCAAAAGCTCATGCCAGCTCTCTCTCTCTCTCTCTCTCTCTCTCTCTCTCTCTCTCTCCCCTCTCTCTCCCCTCTCTCTCCGCTCTCTCCATCTTGTTCTTCCTCTCTTTCTATGCCTGTGGATCAGGGTGTAGCTCTCAACTACTTTTCCAGTATCATGCCTGCCCTCCCTGCCATGCTCTCTGCCCCGATGATATTGAACTACACCGTAGAAACTGTAAGCCAGCTCCAGTCTAATGCTTTACTTTACAAGAGTTGGCGTGGTCATGGTGTCTCTTCACAGCAACAGAACAGTGACCAAGACACTCCGCAAGTTCATTTTTATCACAGCATTGAGAAGCAATCTAGAACACTCTGGGGTGTCAGCTTGCTTGGACTGAGATTCCCCTGAGTGTGTCTCTGGGGGCATGTGCTTAGACAATTGGATCTGACATTACTGATGGGCTCTCCTCTTGATATATTTGTGATGTGATGATGTTCTCAGTAGAGGGTGGAGTGGCTGGGCAGTGGTGGCGCACGCCTTTAATCCCAGCACTTGGGAGGCAGAGGCAGGCAGACTTCTGAGTTCGAGGCCAGCCTGGTCTACAGAGTGAGTTCCAGGACAGCCAGGGCTACACAGAGAAACCCTGTCTCGAAAAATCCAAAAAAAGAAAAAGAAAAGAAGAAGGTGGAGTGGAGAGCCGGGGTCACTGGAGGAGGCTGATCTTGGGGCTGGATCTTTCTGTCTACCACTTTCTTTGCTCAGTGTCCTTCACAAAGAAACTCTTCCTCCTACCCCATGACCATACTATTCTGCCTCACACTGAGGCCAGAAACGTAGAGACAAGTGGCCACCAGTTGAATATTCTGGAACTGCAAGCCAAAATAACCAAGTTCTCCCTGAAGCTGTCAACCGTAGGTACTTAGCCACAGCTACACAAAATGAACAGACTCCATGTTCCTGCTTTCTATTACAAATGGTATTCCCTTCAAATGCTCCCAGGGCTGGATGTCAGATATCAGGTCTGTCAGGGTCCCTGTGTATGCAGTATGCACCTTCCCGCTGTCAGTGGTACACCTAGTGCTTTCCCAAAGTGATAGATAGATAGATAGATAGATATCTACTATATATAAGCCCACATATATAAATATATAGATATATAGATTAGATATATAGTTATATATAGAGATGTATAGATCTATAGAGCTATAGATTGTACATATGTATATATGTGTATATATGTATATAGATATATATCTATAGATCTATACATACACCCCCACCCACTTTGAGATGATTAAGCATCTCTCACTTGACATGTAGGCTTTTGAGATTAACCTATTCCAGTCAGTCTGGAGTGGTGTTCCTCTCACTGTTTTAATTTTATTCCCTTGATGATTAATGAGGTTGAGTACCTTTTCATATCTAATTGCCTGGTATGGACATCCTCATCTGTGAAGGAGCTGCAAGAAACCTTTTGCATATCTTTCATTGGGCTGCTCTGTCTGTTTAAGTGCTTAGTTTGTGGTGTTTATTTTTATGTCTGAGAATTTCTTTTTTGATTTATGTTTATAGTTTCCATTTCTGGGCCAAGAATCCGTAACTTGTTCTGAAATTTACTGAACATATTTGTCATAGCTACTGCAAGCCTGAACACTGGCCATCTCTGAGTCACCGTGGACTTGTTGGTGTTGTCTATCTTCCTCTTGGTTCCTACTTCTGACCTTCATTTTTGAGCAACTCAATGGGATATGGAAAGCCCATGATGTTAACCCATGCTGGAAAAGGCCTGGGGTTGACCTAGTTCAATTTTAAGCCTTAGTTTTTGGGTTTGAAGCATCTGAGCTTTTGTTCATGAATCAGTCCCAGAACACACAGCTCCAAATTGGCTCCTTCCCTCTGCTGCTCTTCCAGAAAGGGAGGGAAGTGACCAGAGCCAGCATGGACTTGCACTGCTTGAAGTTGACCCTTGACTATCATATTTATTATTTGTATGTTTTCTTTCTAGTCTTTCTTGTTGTTGGGGGTGTGTGTGTGTGTGTGTGTGTGTGTGTGTGTGTGTATGTGTGTGTATGTGGTGCTAGCCCATTTCTGGGATGCTCTCTTCTTGAACCCTGTGTAGTGATATCCTCCAAATTAAAACATTTCCATTCTGGAGGGAAACTCTTAAGACTTAGGAAGCAAACCAACTCACAAGTCTCAGGAAGTCTCTGAAACTCACTAGAGTCGAAGGACCATTCTTCCTTAAGGTTATAGAAGCGGTGAGAATAGATGCAGAAGGAGGACATCCTCTGAGGTGTGGGACTTCCTGCAAGTCATGCAGAGAGCCCCAGTCTTACAGCTTTCATGAGTCAGCAACCAGGCTGGGGTGGACATTTTGATGGTGCCACTGCATTTAACTTAACCATGCTCCTGGAAGTAACCCCTTTCCCATACTCATATTAGTAACTCCAATAAAACACATTGTATTTTAGAGGTACTGTCATTGATATGTCATCAGTGACTTATCTGGGGTGAGAAGATATTGTTCATATCTCCTCAGGAAGGCATGCAGCATTGGGTCACAACCCTTCCTGGACCCTGCATGGCATCCAGCATGCAGGCTGTGACACACGCTCCTTGGCAGCTTGAGGCCACCTCCCCCACCCCACCCAGGGCCACATAGCACTCTGCCCAGCTGAAACTTTGCTACCTATTTTGCAAATCAGTAACTTCTTCCAGTAAAAAACATCATGCAAGCTCTCGTTCTCCTTCCTGAGCTGACCTTTTAATCTTGGGCCTTGGCTCCTCACACCCCTACTAGCCTAGCTGCCCTCGGATGTCCTGAAATAGATTTGTCTTAAAGAATCTTTTCTGAGTTTCCTAGACAAATGACATTTTCTATAGAACATTCCATTGATAAGTCGTGCTGTAGAGAAGAACGTTTTCTGTGTCAAAGTTGTCTGTTACAACTGGATGCAGCAAGAGGGTCCTTTATAGGAAGAGCACCCACCAGATGGCCCAAGACTTGTCAAGGACACGAGACAGACGGGAGGCCAGGGTGACTCCAGGGACAGTGGGACCTGAGGGTACTGTCCTTTGAGGAAGTGGGACTGAATTTAGGAGGGAACTTTGAAACACAGTGAGTTGGGGGTGCTAGGGCTTCACAGAGAAGAGGAGATTGAGTGAATACGTGAATGTAGAATTTGGCTGAAGGAGTAGGTGAGTGAGGCTAAGCAGGTGTGACGGTTTGTACATGCTCAGCACAGGGAGTGGCACTGTTAGGAGGTGTGGCCTTGTTGGAGTAGGTGTGTCACTGTGGGTGTGGGCTTTCAAACCCTCCTCCTAGCTGCCTGGAAGCCAGTATTCTGCTAGCTGCCTTCAGATGAAGATGTAAAACTCTCAGCTCCTCCTGCACCATGCCTGCCTGGATGCTGACATGCTCCTGCCTTGATGATAATGGACTGAACCTCTGAACCTGTAAGCCAGCCCCAATTAAATGTTGTCCTTATAAGAGTTGCCTTGGTCATGGTGTCTGCTCACAGCAGTAAAACCGAAGACAGCAGGCAACTGGGCACAGGAACTCTGGCTCTCTGGAAATGTCCAATCTGTGCATCTTGAGTCATGGCTGTGCTAGTGTTCTTTAAAGTTGCATCTGAGTGTCCAGAGACTGGATGCATGTGAAGGGAGTACTCCAGTGCCTGGCTTCTTGCTCTCCAATTTTAGAGCACAGGAGATGAAAAGAACCATGAAGAAGATGAGGAAGCGCGTGTTCTGATGCAGGATAAAAGCCAAGAATGTGTGCCATGTGGAAGCCTGGAGAAGAAACCCAACCCAAGAGGAGATGCTCTGTCTAAAGGCACCGCCCACACGGAGTCGTTCCCTGCTCTCTTCTGGGACTCTTTGATGTTATAGCTCAACAGGAGGCTGAGCCCTGGACGGAGGAGACTCCTTCAGGTTTTCTGTGAGACAGGTGACAACACCGATGTGGACATCTCTCAAACAGGTGTCCAAAAGTCAACATCTGCAAAGTTCAAATGAGGTCAAACCCAAGCTCAGCCTTGCCCTTAGCAATGGCGCCCACGGGAGCCTTTAGCAAGGGCCAGCTCGAGAGGTAGTGGAGAGTGTGGCTCCTGCCCTTTAGAGGGTCTGTCTCCTTCCCTAGAACCTGATTTCTCTAGCTCCTGGCATCGAGCTTGTTAGTGCT
This sequence comes from Rhynchomys soricoides, assembly GCA_019843965.1. Lineage (NCBI taxonomy): Eukaryota > Metazoa > Chordata > Mammalia > Rodentia > Muridae > Rhynchomys > Rhynchomys soricoides. Next base: position 165,442 of record JADRCH010000171.1, on the reverse strand, counting down.
ATCGGCACCCAAGGGAACCCTGGAGCATACAGTCTACCCTTTAGGTCATTGTGGCCCTTTTCCCTTGAGAGTCACCAGCTGTCATTGGAGCCCTTCCTAGCACACTGTGGCCTTTCCTGTAAAGGCAGTTGTCACTGTGTGGGGTGGCATGATGACATGGGAATCTCCAGCTAATGTTCTCCCCATTAAAGTGGCACTTGGAGACTGGATTGAAGGTTGCTCTAGGCACAGGTGGATAGTAGTGAGTTTAAAACTCAGGGGTCACCAAGTCCCCCTTGGTTTTCCTCTAGATAATCCAGAACCTCTTGCACTTGCTCATTTCCCACAGTTCCTGACGCTCCAAGTGTTCCCCTTTTCCCAGTGCACAGAGGACTTACAAACAGCAGCTAGTTTTCTCAGAGAATGAAAGTCCTGTAGCTGTTACCTCATAGTCAAAACACTTCCTCTTAAAGACTCCCCAATGACCCCCAAATCAACTAACTTACAATGCTTGGGCTCAGGCAGCAAACAAAGCTTAGAAGTTTCTGGAATCCTTATAAGACTCACAGGGCTTCTTGGTATGGTTAACGGCTGCTGGGGGATGGGACTCCATGAAGGGAGCTACAGAGTGCCTGAGCTGTCATTCTGAGGTGCAGCTGCCCTGAGTCACCCATATTCCTGTGAGGAACCCCTCACTTGAACCCCTGGGAGTAACCCCATAAATTCGTTGGCTCACTGAGCTAGACTTCAGTCTCCTGTTTCTCTGTTCTGTAAAACCCTAACTGGACTTAGTAGTTTGTTTGTAACACCTCAGAAAAGGGCACTCCAGAGGTCAAAGGTCGTTCCTGTGCAGTTACTCCATGGTCTACTCTTGAGGCTGCACAGCTGACTCTGCATCCAGGAGACCCTGGTCTGTGAGACTAAAGAGCCAGGATATGAGGCCTTAAGAGATTACAGGCTACAGGCAGGGAAGAGGTATGTCCTGAATGCTCAGGCCTCTGTCTGAGAGCCAGAAAGAGCCATTGCTTCCTGGGTCAAGTTCAAAGCCAATCTACTGTTTTTCAGAGGTCAGGACTTTTTGTCCGGTGGTGCCCACCGCATTAGGGAAGGTCACTAATTTACACAGTCCACCCATTTAAATGCTTGTGTTGTTGGTTTTGAGGCAGAGTCTGTCCTGAAACTTACACAGACCCTCCTGCCTCTCCCTCTTCAGTGCTGAGATCTCCATGTGAGACACTACACCTGGGCATTTAAATGTTGATGTCAGGAAGCACACTTGCAGGGCCATTCTGAAGGATGCTGGATGGTCCACCTAGCACCTTGACTAGGGAAGCCACGCATGCTGTTAATACAAGCTGCTTTGGAGGCCCCAGCCCAAAACACCTTGGTGAGGGACTGCTGCACCCTGACTCCTTGAAGCTACCCTGACTCAGAACTCTGCTCTGGTGGACTGTGGCTGTAGCTCAGATGGTGAGTGAGACCTATCCCTACATCTGTCTTCACATCTCTCTCTCTCTCTCTCTCTCTCTCTCTCTCTCTCTCTCTCCTCTGCTTTCTTTCCCTCTCCTTCCCCCTCTTTCTTCCCCCTCTTTCCCCCCTCCCTCTCTCTCCTCTCACTCTCTGTCTCTCTCTCTGCCTCTCTCTTTTTTCTTCTCTCTGTCCCCCTCTCTCTCCTCTCTCCTACCCTGCCTCTCATCTTGCTCATTTCCTCTCTTCTCTCCCTCTCTTGCCCCTTTCTCTCTTTCTCTGTCTCTTCTCTCTCTCTACTCCCTCTCTCTTCAGATACAAGCCATGTTCCCTTAGCACCATCAGTTCCTGGAGGCAGGTGCCCCTCTCAGAGAAACACTGCTGCCTACGGTCAGCCTGCAATGGGCACCCCAGGAAGAGGTGGTGCCTTATCAGCAGGGACTTTGGGCTAGCTATCTGCCATGGTGTGTCTGTCCAGGCACCCTCCAGCTTGCATGGAGTCTGGGCCAGATGTTCTCTGGAGGTCTCTCTTCTTGCTCAAGGCTCTGACAACACCACCCTTCATGTCTTCCTGTCCAGCAGCTGCTAATGCCATTCAGATAATCTAATTTGGAATTCTGTCGGGAACACAGGCAGCTTCACTTGCCCAGGCAGAACAAAGGGATGGGGCAGGGGCCTTGTGGGAGATGTGGGTGGAAGCCAACAGTCTGTTCCCTCATCAGGGCTCTGACCTCTGGTTTTGGGAGAAAACAAGCTGGGTGCAGAGAACATAAATATTTTACTTTCGACAATTCTTCAGCCTGGGCTGAAACAAATGTCTCCTCTGGATCCCGCCCCCTCCTCTCCGAAACACATCTTCAGAGAGGGGAAGATCACAAAGCCGGAAAGGGTTTATAATGTCACTTGCCAGTGTTGAGGAGATGAGAGTTGGCAGCCCAGCTATTCATTTAGGGAGGAGAGGTCAAGCTCTCAGATTTCTCCTCTTCCCCCCCCCTAGCTGGGGCCAGACCCATGATCCTCCTACCTCAGCTCACCCGCCAAGCTCAGCTTTACAGAGCCCCCAGAGGAAAAGATGATGCTTCCCTTGTAATAGCTGCCTGGGTTCCACCTGGAGGGAAGGAGAGAGGGATGCTGGCTGTGGGGAAGGAGACAGGTTCTTCCAGCAGAGATGAGGCGTGCAGGGGCTCTGGAATCTGTCCAGGATGGAGACTTGCCTCTGCAGTGCTGTCTTCTGACGCAGGTCAGAGCAACACTTCACAGGCCACCCACAACCCTGAAGGCTTACCCTCCTGTGACCTTTTCGAGGCCGAAAGGGGACTGGAGAGATGCTTCGGTGGGGACAGGTTGTTGCCTCAGCTCAAGTCCCAGGACCTACATGGCTGAAGGAAAGAACCAATGGCTACAAATTGACCTCCGCGTGCACGCCACGTGAGTGCCACACAGATCCTTCTCCTCTTCTCTCATTCAGTTAACAAATGTAATAACGGTTTTAATTAAAAAACAAAACATTGAATGCCGGGCTCTTCAGGGGTGCTGTCGGGAATGGTAATTAGTCAATGAACTCAACAGGGGTGGGGCTTCCTGCTGTGAGTGACAGGTGGGACAACCAATGAAGAGTGTGATTCGTGCTGTGAGTGACAGGAGGGTCGACCAATGAAGAGGGTGCTTTCCAGAATGGTGGGAGTAGGGCGCTGGAAGCTTATTTTGGAGTTAAGAATGCTTGCTGCTCTTGCAGAGGACCAGGATTTAGTTCCCAGCACCCACATCTGGCGGCTCGCAGCCATTGTAGCTCCAGTTTTAGGGGATCTTACGTCTTCTAGCTTCCTTGGGCAACCACGTTCACATTTGCATCTCTCCGCACCGACACACAGGCAAACACATAATTAAAATAATAAATAAAAGTCTTACATGAGCAAAATCAAGCTGTGCTGATGAACCGTGCTCTGCGGGACATGGTCAGGGGTCTTCTGGTCTTCTAAGGGAAGGCTATCCTGGGTTGAAATGAAATGTTCCTTACAGGCTCCCGTGTTGAACACTTAGTTCCCAGACCTCTTCTGAGAGCTCTTGGCAACTGTAGGAAGAGGGAGCCCATCTGGTGGATATATACCACTAGGGGTCCTTGGGTGCCCTGTCTTGCCCTGGACCCCTCCCCTCTTCCTGTCTGTTTCAGGGTTGCCGTGAGCTAAGCAGCGTTACCCAACCACATTTTCCCTTCCTGATCTTCTGCCTCATCTCAGACGCAGTGACAGCCCGTCGTGGATGGAAACTGCTGGAAATGTGACCTTCACAGAGGGTAAAATTGAGGTGAGCACACGGAATGTGGGGTGGGTAGACTGGGAGGGCTCCCTCTCCCTATTCAGGTCCAAAGGGCAGAAGGAAGGAGTGTGTACTGATCGAGGAGAAAGGGCTGGAGCTGGGTCCACAAATGACTTAGAGGCAGAGGGTGAGCCGTAGAATGTCACACTGAGATATTTCAACAGCAGGGCGAAGGCAAGTTGCCCTTGAGCCCAGGGAGGACATCAGAACAATTAGCCGGGTGCACAGAGGATCTCCCAAGACTGTTTCATGAAGCCCCTGAAGCATTGCTAGGGTGAGGCATAATTAGGGTTCCTCTTGCTATGTGTGATGAAGCACCATGACCCAAAGCAACATAGGGAGGACCTGGCTCCCACTTCCATATCACTGTTCATCATCAAAGGCAGTCAGGGCAGAAACGCAAACAGGGCAGGAACCTGGAGGCAGGAGCTGATTCAGAGGCCATGGAGGGTGCTGCTTATTGGCTTGCTCAGCTGCTTTCTGTAGAAGCCAAGGCCATTATCGTGGAGGTAGGCTGTTGAGGTTTCCTATGCTTAAGCTACATGCAGTCTCTCCTTCTGCTGCCTGTGGATCCAGACGTAGAACTGTCAGCTGCGTCTCCAACACCGTGTCTGCCTGGGTGCTACCATGCTTCTTACCATAATGATAATGCATTAAACCTCTGAAGCTGTAAACCAGCCCCAGTTAAATGTTTTCAGAGCAATTAAACCCCAACTAAGACAGTGCTGTAGTCACTCACTCCTGCAAGACCATAGACCAGCATCCCAGCTTCAGAGGGAGGAAGCCTTGAAGCATCCGAAAATTATAGGGCAAAGAAAATACTCAACTCAGATGACTGCGCTTGGTGCAAAATTAACAGTGTCAAGAAGCCCATGATGAACGGGGGTCTTTGAGGGTCAGGGCACTGCATAGAATGTGCCTTTCCAAGATCAATCTGTCATACAGCCTCCACATTGCTGGGCTCGGGCACCTTTAGAAACTGCCCTTTGCCCAGTGACAACAAAGCCAGCCACTCAACAGTACCTGGCCAGCTATGGCTCAGTGCTGGGGTCTCTGGGTTTGAGGGTCCTCTTCTCTGATGGATCGGGGCTGGTAGGGTAAGTTGGTCAGGCCTGCTCTTGTGTAGACTGCAGATCTGTTCATCTGCTGTTCACTGAAGAGGTTCCTTGGACCCTAGCTGCAGGGTAGTATGCACAAGTGTTTGTGGGTGCATGTGGGTATATTTAGGTGTGTTTTCCGCACTCTGTATGCATGGACAAGGACGGTCATGCCCAGCCTTTTTCTTCTAAGCTGAGGCAGGTGTTGATTGCCATGTGGATGCCCACAGTCCAGCTCATACCCAGAGAAACATACAGTGAAGCCCACAGGGATGGGCGGTGTGGCGAAGCAGTGGAATTACTAGAGGGAAGTTCTCAGGAGTGTTCCAGGGGCTTGTGTGTCCTAGCTCTGGGCCAAGCACAAGGACATAGGCCACCAAGCACCCATTTTAATTAAGGCTTTCAGACTCCAGCAGGAGGGGAACACACATCTCATACATCTACCATGTAACTCGGCAGCTGGCTTTTGATACAATGATTTCTTGCGCTGGTGACACCTGGTCAATTGCTAGGCTTTTACCTGTTTATCAAGAACTGGGTGCGTTGCACTCATGATTACAATGTGAGCTGTGCCTCTTATTTAAACTCTCAAAGTAACTTAATTTAAGTTATTACATTCTGCCTTTCACTTAAAGGTATGTATTAATTACTAAGTATTTAATTAAGATGTACTTATTAATTGTGAGATAATTAATTTAAAATTGTACATTACATACAAGGTATTTAATTTAAATTGATGGATTTAAATTAGAATCTGATCAGTACTATTTAAATAGAAAGTACCACATCTAGACTCCCCTCCCCAATCTGTCAGCAGTGTCTGCTTGTTCCCTAGTAGTTTTCACACTCTCCGGTGATTACATCTGTCTTAGTTAGGATTGATATTGCTGTCATGAGACATCATGACCAAAAGTAACTTGGGAAGGAAAAGATTTAACTGTCTTATGGTTCCCCATCTGTAGTCTATCACCAAAGGGAATTGGGGTAAAAACTCAAACAGGGCAGGAATCTGGAGGCAGGAGCTGATGTACCATAGAATGGTGTTGCTTACTGGCTTGTACTTTGTGGCTTGCTCAGCCTACTTTCTTATAGAACCTATGGCCACCAGGCCAGGGGTGGCTCCACCCACAGTGGGTGCAACCCTCCCGGCATCAATCACTAATTAGGAAAATGGTCTGCGGGCTTGTCTATAGTCCAATCTTATGGAGGCATTTTCTCAATTCGGTTTCCCTCCAACCACATGACTCTAGCCTGCATCAAGTTGACATAAAATTAACCATCACAACACCCCAAGAGAAGGTAAGAGCCACATGCTTATTCCCTGAGCTCCTTCCCAGCTGCCCCATGCCTTTCTCTTTCCTTGGAGCTCACATGCAAACCCCAGCAAGCTATCCGTCACCTGTAGGATTTCCTGATATGCATCTGACGTGGTCTAGTATGTCAGGCATGAGGATGCTGTGGATATTCTTAGGGTCAATGCTTTCTGGGACTAAAGAGAGCTGGGTTTCAGACAGATAAATGTTTCAAAGAGTACAGAGACTGTTCTGACATAAAGAGGCTGGGTGGCCTAGAGAGGGGATTGGGATGGTGATGGACCTTCAAGAAACGTGGAGGCCATGGGAACCAGGAGAGCACTGGGCCCTTCACTAGGATCTTCTGAAAGGCTCCAATGAAGACTTGCCTCTTTCCAACTTTGACTTAATGTCCGGCTACATGGGACCCAGGGAAGACTCAGGCTGGGCAGACAGGATTCTTCAGTAACAGGCAGTGCTTCTGAGCCTTGATCAACACGTAGTCTTCCGGAGCCTCAGTTTCTCCACATGTACAATGCAAACCCCAGAGAGATGGGGAATTTTCTGCCGCTGTCCCAATCTTGTTGTGTTGGGACTGTCCAGAGAAGCAGCCCAAGGGGACTGTAGCCACTCAGTTTGGCACACAAGTAGTCACACACAGACTTTATGAACTCCATGACACTTGATGCTCAGGAATGTCCCAAGTTTCCAGGTTAATATTCCCATATAGCACCACTTGGGTACTTTAAACACTGTGAGTCACAATGCATTGTGGACATGAAGAAGGCTGGTGGCACAGGCCTGTAACCGGAGCTACGAGAAGCTGAGACAGGGGGCATCCAAGTTTAAGGTCTGCCTTGTCTCCACAGTGAGTTCAAGGCCAAACCCGGGCAACTTAATGAGTCCCTGTGTCAAAATGAAAAGTGGAAAGTGGGCTGGGGTCCAGCTCAGAAATATGCAAAATCACACGTACAGCTGAAGTGCACGCAGAAGCAAAGGGCTAGAGAGGTGGCTTAGCAGTCAAGGGTGTTTGCTGCTCTTATAAAGGATTGGAATTCAATTCCCAGGACCAAAGTCAGGGGGCTCACAACCATATGCAACTCCTGTCCCAGGAGATCTGACACCCTCTTCTGGCCTCTGAGGGCAGCTACACTCACTTGCACACACCTCCACAGATATGCATAATGAAAAATAAAATCTGTTAAATAAAAAAGGCTGTATAAGCAAAACTTCCTAGAGGAAGAGAAAGACTAATGGGAAGGAAGGGATGGGGGAGGGGGAGGGAATATGGGAAGATTTGCTAAAGGGACAGATAGTATGTACTTGCATGAAAATGGCCTTGTGTAAACCAGTATAGTAAATTAAAATACATGCTGTTCTCACAGTGACTTAGACCCAGGTCTCCCTCTCCTATGGGTGTAGAGCTGGGCAGTATAGTGACTAGGTCAAGTTGTGTTCACTTCAGGTGAGCCACAACTGTCTGACAGCCTGATGGCTCCAGTGTGGTCCTGGAGCAGAAGCACTGAGAGACAGCCAATGATCCCTGCAGGCTTCAGAATGGCTGACAGGGCTAAGGCTGCCCAGCAATGGCATCACTACCAGAGACTTAGCTGAGAGTCTCTCAGTCTTGTCATCAGCCAGATGTGACCCAACCCTGTGAGTATAAGTAGTCCATCTAAGCCACTGGGGAAGCATCCTCTCTCTTAGCACTAACTGTGGATGCATCAAGGATGAAACAGAGACATGCCAGGGCAGGGGCCAGGCCCAAGTTAGTAGCACAGAAACAGCTCTGCAGTACAGCCACAGTGACTCTTCCTTCTAAGGATTCCAGAACAATCTGGCTAAAGCCAGAGCCACCAGAATGTCTGGCTCCCTGATTTTGGAAGCTTAGCCTTCTGCCATGAATTGGAAAATGTCATATAATTTGACATTGGAATTTCCTTGGGTTACTGGTGAGAGGTTTCCAAGTTCAGACACAGGCAGAGGAGAGTGAGTGTCAGGTAGCTTGGGGCTGAATTTTCAGTCTGAAGTTAGTTCCCACACATGGACATCTTTTGGAGTCTCAGATTTAGTAGTGTTCAGTTGCAGTGACTTAGTATATATAGTATTAAATCACTATATCAATTCAAGCCATAAAAGAGGTTTTGAGACAACTGGTCTACCTTCAAACCCTAATCTGATGAGCATCTTGGAAGGATACTTCCAGACTGCAGCTCGTTTACACGGTCGTCAGTCTGTAACACAGCTATCTGGATGAGGGGCAAGCCCAGCCATCCTGTCATATTCAGAGGCCTTTGCAACACAACTAGTCTCCTCCATGATGAGTAAAAATGGCCTGCTCAGGGCATGAAACTGTGACCGGCTTCCACCCAGAGGCTGACCAGGCCACTGGAAAGGAAGAAATAAGGAGCTAATTACGTAGCTCCCTTGTCACCCTGAGAATTTACTGAGCCAGGAGGCCTGGGCACCAATGCTCTTGGATGAAAATGTTCATTTGCACATTGTGCACCCCAGTGCTTGGAGCGGACCTCAAGGCTAGCAGAATCTGAAGCGTGACCTAATAATACTTCATTCCGAGGAAGGCAGCAGGGATGAATGATGCCACGCCAAGCCCTGGGTTAAGGAGATTCCAGGAATTGTTTTGGATTCTCAGCAGCTGCAACCTGCCTGGCATGTGGTCAAGTCCATCCCTGTCACTGAGCACTGACCTTCTCCATGTTGCTAAGGACATCTGTGCTGCAGGTGCTGAGGGACAACACACTTCATTCTTTCAGCATGGTTATCTCAGGGGATTCCTCCATGGTCCTGAGACTCTGACCTCTTCCCACCCTCCTCTAAGCTACTTCTCACCCCTCTTCCATTACTTTCTACCTCCTCTGCTGTCTCCTACTCCTCCTTGGCCAGCCTGCAGGGGGTGGAGTAGCCCCATCCTGCAGAGGGTGGGGGGTGTTCCCAGCGTCCATTCCAACCTTCTCTGGCTTTTCTCTCCAACAGTTCCAGCCCCCAGGAACTACTGACTCACAGGGCTCTGGTCTTACAGACAAGTCTTGACTCCACTGGAAAGCCAAGAGTTACCATCTGAATGAGGCCCAGTGTTCTTCACAGCCCTGGAGCAGCCTTCCACAACTGGGGGAGTCTGACCTCAGACTCCCAAGTCAGTTATCATTCCTCTTCCCCTCCCCCATCCAATCCATCACCCCGTTTCTCTAACTGCCCCCTGCTTGCCTTACTTACACATCTGCATCCCGAGTCTTGAATCCATCTCTGCTCTGTCTCCAGTCACCTCTTCTGCATTCATACATTCCAACATTCCCAAGTACGACACCATTCTTAAGAAGATGCATCCGGTGGCATTTGGGGGTGACCACTCAGACAGTCCAAGGTTAGCTTCTCGAGTTTGCATCACTATGACAAAATCTTTGAGGCAAATCAGTTTATGAGAAAGACTTTGTTTTAGCTCAAGATTTCAGGGCTCAGAGGTTCACAGTGTGGTCAGGCATTTGGACCTATGGTGATGAAAAGAGTCCCTGGTGTGGGGTGGGTAGGGAGGTAAAGTAAAGCTCATGATGACCAGGAAGAGGAGGGAGGGAAGGAGGGAGAGAGAGAGAGAGAGAGAGAGAGAGAGAGAGAGAGAGAGCGCTCCCAATACCTCATTGAGGGACGCATTCCCACTGACTCAAAATTCTTCTCATAAGAAGCCAACTTCAGAAAGATCTGGAACCTCTTTCCCAACAGTGCTCCACAGGTTGACAACTGAGTCTCAGACATGAGCCTCCTGAAGGACACTCTTCACCCGGGTATAGTACTTACCTTGTCTAGGTCCTTATCTCAACCCTATCTTATGGTGGAGAAGGTGCCATTCACATACTCAGGAGTCTAGGACATACGTGATCTATTTTTGAGATGCTCTGTGTTGCAAGGCTCTTAAACAAGCCTTGTTTCCAATGTGTCCTTAGGAAGAACCCTACCTCCCTGACAGGCTGGTCAAAACCACCCACATAAGCAGCAATGGCATTTGAGGTGGCTTTTCTGCTTTCTGTGGAAATATTCTCGATATGGAAAGATGAGGCTCTGATGTGGAAGAGAAGGCATCTGTCTTTCAGAGAAGGCTAGTAGCTCTGTGCTAGATCAAGGATAAAGGCCCAGCTTGTAGATGGCACAGCCAAGGGCACCTGGAGAGAAACCAGGAGGTGATGTCCTGACCCGGACCCAGTTCGGGTCCACTTTTTCCCATCCCCTGAGCAGGCACACTGGCTTTATGCAGCAAATATATTTATGCCTCTCACTGACCTCTCAGTTAAACCCTGGGAGGCCAGGGGAAGGCAGGCAATGACAACTCCTGCTGTCAGCTCTCCACTGATCCTGATTGCCCAGCCAGGCGTTCCCAGTGAGTTTCTCAAGAAACTCTTGAGAGCCCTCTTCTGAGATACGTACTTCTTCCCACCTCCCTTCCTCCAATAGACCAGCTGGGGTATGCAAGGCTTATGAGGACTATAGACATCATAAGCTGGTTCTCCATGGAGAAGGAAGGGCGAGAACCCAAGATTCCCAGCCCATCCCTACTTTGTAGCTCTTTGCAGCCTTAGTTCCTCAAAATTGGGACAAAATGAAGCACACTTCATTTTTTTCTTGCTAGAAAAGCAAAATGCAAATAACTGCTCTGGGACAGCTTCTGTGAGTCAGGTCATTTGTGCTCGATGTTCCTGGGCGAGCTCATTATTTTTTTGTCAATTTGTCACAGACTACAGTCACCTGGGAAGGGGAGACATCAGTGGAAGAGTTGCCTAAAGGAAGGTCTGTGGGGCATTTTCTTGATTGATGATGAGTTTAGAAAGACCAGGCCCATCGGAGGTGGTGGAGCCCCTACGCTGCTGGCCTTGGGTTGTATAAGAATGTGGGTTGAAAAGTCATGAAGACCAAGCCAGTAAACAGAAATCCTCCATGGTCTATATTTCAGTTCCTGCTTCCAGGTCCTGGATGTACGTTCTTATGCAGGCTTCCCTCCGTGATGGACTATAGGTCATAAGCAAAAATAAACAATTTTCTTCCCAAGTTGCTTCCAGTCATGCCGTTTATCACACCAACATAAACTTAACTAGGATGATGGGACACTTCACATGTGCACATGGGCAGCTAGCATTGTCTGAGAATCCATGATTTTCCTTTCAGTTCTGCCCCTGGACATTTCTGAGGCCTTAGGTCATGCCCAGACATGAAGGTTCTTCCCTCTAAAGCCTTCAGAAGTGAAGCTAGGCTGCTAGGAGAAAAAAAATAACAAGAATAAATTTCAGAATCAGACAGAATGGTGTCAAATATCACCAGTTGTATGATTTGGGGAAAGTTACTTAACTGCATTAAATTGACTTTCTGAAATCAACTAGACTTATAAGCTACTTGTTGAGTTGTTAAAGAAAATTGAATCAGAAAACACAGCCTGTCAGGAACATCATCAACACTCAAAAAGTCATGATCTCTTCTTTTCCTCAATGGAACCAAAAATTATGAGAGTCGATGAGAAGCCTGTCCTCATCCCCATCCTCAGGGACTCATCCTGAGCCTTTCCCGAGAAGAGATGAACATTTTGCTCATCAACAAGAAGTTAAGGTCACACAATCAGTGACTGGTTAGTACCTTACAGTGCTTCCCAGAAATTGTCAACCTCCCCTGGCTGGACGATGAAGTAAGTGTCATGTTCAAAATGCTACTTTCTAAGTGTGCAACTTGATTATCAAATGTCCAACCATTTGTGGATTCCTAGAGGACTTTCATGCATTGAATTGTGCTGTGGTTATGAGACTTGGGTGTCTCTGTTTCTCTAGCATGGTGGAACATCCAAGGAGGAAGTTCTTGGTTGATGGTCTGGGCTGTGGGGCCAGGAAGGAGGCAGGATGCATTCCCTGAGTGTGCATAGCACACATCTCTATAGCTGCCCATGTCCCTTGTTCCTGCTCAGACTCTTGTGTCTTTCACTTCCTTTAGGTAAAGAAGGAAAATATACATGGATACCCCTTACATATGCATTTAACAAAATCAAATCTAATAACCTAATAATCATTCTAGTCCAGAAACCATAGGATCATATAGGAATAGAGTAGGACTCACTTAAGTGCTCTGAGTTCTGATTGCTCATTAGAGCCCTTTCCTCTTACCTTGGATAAAAACAAAGAATTGCAAGAACAGCCATGAGGAATGATTACCGCTGCTGTCTGGTCAACCACAGATCCTGTTTGCTAAGGAGGAGATCTTCTACCTACACGGTTTGTTCCTGCAACCATGTTTAACTGGGATGGAAATTTCCCTGTGTGATCATGAGGCTCAGAGACTACCCCTGGATGGTCATGCAGACAGGGACATCAGCACTGTTAACCCAACCCCAAAAGGTCGTAAGGACCTGGGATGCTGCCGGACTTCTGCAAAGCACACGCCTGAGAGGATAAGACTGAATGGCTTCACCCTAAAGCCTGCTTGGGTTTGGTTGGTTGGTTTTGGTTTCGTTTTCTTTTCACTGATCGGTATTTTTTGCAACATCTGCCTTTTATGAATCACCAAGACGGACTCTGCTTCATCCTGGCTGAGTCAAAGCCAGGCGTTGAGGATTCCTCCTCAGCCTACCACACACCCTGAGTCTGTTTCTGGGACAAAGACAAGGTACAGCATCCTGGATGTAGGCTGTCAGGTCTGAGAGAAACACAGAACAGTTTGTTAACTGTGGTGCCTGTTGGCATCTGCTGGCTGCCATGGCTCCTCTTAATTCTTCTCACCCCACTTCCACCCTTAACTTCTCCACGTCACGGGCTTCCCTACCCCATGTAACCCTGCCAAGTTGCCCATTCCCTCTCTTGGTTTGCTGGGTCTCTCCCACTTCTCTTTTCCCTCTCCTTCATCTTCTTCTTCTCTTTCCTCTCTCCTCCCACGCCTTCTCTCATGGCCTGGTTTAGTCTGCGGCTGTGTTTACTCTACCACTTTGTGTCCTTGCTCTGGACTTTTCCAGATGCTTCCAGCTGTTCTCCCCTTGTATCTTCAATAAAAACCTTCCCCTCAACCTTGGAGTCCTTGTGTCCTTGAGTTACACCTAGTGCTGAAACCCTCACTTCACATCCCATACATAGATGGGAGGAGCTTCTTGAACACTGTGGAGAAGTGCCTCAGATCACATGGTTCCAGAGAGCACAGATTTGGAATTGGGGTACAAGCAGGACATCATCCCCTCTGAGAGACCCAGGGTAAAATGCTCCACACTTAGGCATTCCAGGGTCCAGCCTTGTAGCTGTGACTCGGCGTCTGCATAGCTTCTCTTCTGCAAGTTCCTCGTGTCACAACGGACTCTATCCCACTGTCCTTGGTGAGGCCTTGTTTTAATCAGTTCCATCTGCCATGGCCTCATACCCTAGGCTTTTGGTGGCACAATATAGGGAGCCGACAACCCTGATATCCTCCAAGCTGAGTTTCACTGAAGGCCAGCTACCTCTTTGTCAGTTCTAGTGACTATCAGTCCACCAACCCATGCTGGGCAGAGCCGGAAGCCTGATGTACCCAGACCACTCCAGGAAGAAGAACAAGGCAGTGGCACAAGCCAAGAGCCCCAAGGAACGGATAGAACTTGGACTTAGCCAATCCTTTGATCTTCAGTTGCTAGGATCCTGTGGCCAGGGCCATGGGAACTGCTAACAGGACTCAAGATCCCTAGACCCCCTAGGAAGAGATAGGTGAGGAGTCATAAAGGAAATAGGTTTCTTTCCCTAGATAAGGGTGGGTGCAGCTCTCCTGTAGAAATGAAGAAGGCATCAGAGATTAGCAATGGTAGAGACAGAGATGCTGACTTCCCTGGCCACCCAGGCAAAGCAGGGCCATCTCAGCTAAACAAGACCCCAACCCAAAAGGTGCTCGAGCGTACTAAATAATCCACAGGGTAATTCGGACACACCGCAGTGGAATGATATAGCAGTCTCCAGTTTTACCCTGAGCTTGGACAGGTCTTGCCTTCAGGGGCACCTGCTGGCCTGGCTTTCTCTTTCGAAAGCTGGAGGTGGCAGTGTCATCTCAAACACTCACCTTTGTTTTCAAGATAAATGAGATAAGAAAGCTGCAGAGAGAGGACAGGGTGATGGAGGGGAGGGGTGACCTCTCCAGCAGCCCAGTAGCTAAGACAGGCAGCTAGTGAGAGTGTATCCTAACCTCTCAGTTGTTTTCAGTGAGGACAGACAGGGGAAGTGAGGCGGAGAGGTCCTCAGAGTGGGCCGAGCAGTGACTTCTGAGAGCTAATGATAAGACTTGGGGTGTGGGCGGTCCTTGACCAAAACCTGAGGTCCTGTGTCCTGAGCATCAAACATTGGCAGGACACTGTCCCTCCCGGCCTCTCCTCTCGCTTCTGTCCCTCTCCCCATCCCCAGACCCCTTCTGCTAATCTGTTTGAAGGATCAGTACACCATGACAGCTATCTTGACAGCCAAGGGCAAAATCTTCCCTCCACTGGGCTGTCCTTGGCTACCAGGCTTAACAGAAAAACCATCAGAAATTTCCAGAAAGCTGTGTCTAGAAGCCCACCCTGCAAGGCTTCTCCGACAAACGGGCGCTCCCAAGTGGTCCCTGGAGATTCACATCTCTGCTAAATCCATCCATGTGAGGTGACACCAGGCCAGGGAACCAGGGTGCAGCTCCTCTTAGGAGAGTTCCTGGTGGTCTGGGCTTCATTCTCACGTCTGACCAGGACCTCAGAAAGACCCGGGGCTTGGCTGCCAATGTCTCTTCTTTCTATCATGAAGTATCCTCACCAGATAAATAGAAAGATAAGGTTAAGTGGGCCCTGAGGTGAGAGAGGTCAGCAGAGGGGATACTGGGGCTGCTAAATGGAAGCTCACACATTGTCAGGTGCCCAAGTGGAGGCAGTAAATTAACAGTTTCTCCGTAAATCAGGTTTATGGTTCACACTTTACATGTAATTGTTAAATTGTGCTAAAAATAAAATCACTGATAAAATGGATAATGATTCCGGTTACCTCATCCGGTCTGGGCCAGAGCTGACACAGCTCCACTATGCTCACGCTTACCATTTGGCGGCAGCAGAGAAATGGACCTTGTTTGGCTGAGTTTAAGATCCACTTAAACCAGACTACCCTTGGACTCCACCATCAGCTGGGACTCAGGATGCAGACCAGTTCTGGTCTGGATGAACCACTCCTGGTTGCTCATCCCAAGCTTGATCCATGCACCCTAACGGGAGCTTGGTGGAAACAGAAAGGTCAGGGAGAAAACCCAGATCTAATTGAGAGGATTTAAAACATCATGTCTCCCAGCCCTCATGGGAGCTTGGCTCTGGATCTGTCACTTCAGCCTCTGTGGTGCTTCCACCTTTTACTTCTTCACCATAGCTTCACGGTGGCAGGGGTGGAACCTGTAGCCATCAGGGGTGGGGCCTGAAGCCATCAAGCCTACCTAGGTGGGACCGAACGCACAGGCAGCCAGGTGCACCCAGTCACTAATGAGAGCCAGGCTTTCTGATTTCAACTTTGCAGGTCGTCATCTCTTCCTGTGTCACTGCAACCCAGGCCTGAAGAGTGCAGGGCTCAGGCACTTGATTACAGGAAGCTGATGAACACCTGGTCCCTGGCCTGTCTCTCTGTGAGCGCATGGGCAGGTGGCCCCATGAGAGAGCCATAGCAGTCAGAAGGTGCAAAGACAGGGGCCTGAATTCCATGTGAACACGGGGAGGATGGGCAGTTCCAGCTGGTGACCCTCGAGCAGTAAAGGGCAACCCTTGAGGAGTTGGTCTCAGAGTTGTGACCAAAAAATGATCGGGCTCTAAACAAGGCGCAGACCCGGCGTGGGGACACTGGTGACAGAAAGACAGAGTTAAGGGAAGGTAACTCCGTATGATTTAGAGGACCTTGGCTTCTATTGTCCAAACACTGCCAAGCCATGGAGGAGAGAGAGAGAGAGAGAGAGAGAGAGAGAGAGAGAGAGAGAGAAGGAGACAGGGAAGACTGGCTGAATCCTGGACAGAAAAGAAAATGGCAATAATTTGCAAGGGTAAAGGACATACTATGATGACACAGTGACACAGTGTGTCACTGGACACCGTAGTGGGTGTTAGACCTAGGTGGCTCCCCAAGGCTCCTATGTTGAAGATTTGGACCCTAGCTGTGGTGGAAGTGGCTGTAGGAGCTATGTCCTCCCCGAGGGTCAGGCCTTAAGCAGCATGCCTGGTTCCCAGACTCTTCCCATCTCTCCCTCCCTCGTCCCTTCCCATCCTCTTGTAGTGAGCATCCCTGCTCTGCCACATACTGCCTCCACGATGCCCATCTACCACCACAGCCAAGAAACAGCAGAAGCATCGATCATAGCCTAAGTGTCCGGAGTTACGAGCTGAGGTAAACTCTCTCCTGCTCGAGGTTGACATCTACAGGGACTCTTTCACAGGGAGGACAAGTAACACAGCCAGGAAGGGAGAGATATAAAGGGAAGCTGTCATAGACAGAGTGCTAAGTACTCTGTGGAGTGGTGTGTCCTGTGTGCAGGGAGCACCTGCAAAACCAGTCCTGGTGACCTGTTTTGCGTGAGACCACACAGTGAAACGAGTGGCTCCAGAAACGAAGGTGTGTCCCAGGACCCCAAATGTCCCCATTATAGCAGACCCTGTCCAGGGAACAAACGCTAGTTCTGCCGTCAGCCCTTGTGGCTCTGTGGGTAGGCTTGCAAAGAGGCCAGAGGGGCCTTTGTTTGAGCCAAGTCTAGGAGGTGTGGCCAGATGAGGAACTTTGGATGCTCTTGGCAGAGTGATGGACAGGGTGAGGACCATTCTGAGCAAAGAGGGCTGGATGGGCAGTACTTACTCCTTCTGGTCTGGAGTGTGGGGGTTGCTGGGGATAGAGGGGTCTCAGGGAGCTGCCCTCTGCTGTTCAGCTGGGTAGCTACTACAGACAGAGCTCACTCTAAAAGTGATGATCCCTGCTCTTTCCTGCTCTGCCCTGCCATACATCCCCCAACATGGTGCCTAGGGAGCAGGACAATGGCAGAAAGGGGCTGAGGATGAATCTCAAGAAGTACAGCAATCCCCAGGCTCCAGGTCAGAGGAAACTCATCTCAGAACCGATTCGGGAGGGGGCTGGGCGCCCCATTTGCAGGAGCTGCACAGGCACACCTGTCTCCACAGGAAGCCATTAGCGGCTGTTTTGATTGGCTCATTTCAGTGGGGCTCATTATTTTCACAGGGAACAATTTCTAACCACTTTCCTTGTCACTCAGGGCCGTTGCTGTGAGCCGAGTTCCTCCGGCCGTTATAAATATGGGGATCAGACACATTCAATGGGGCTTGCAGGTAAAAATAATCCCCGTGGTATTTGCATGGTGGAACACAGGTGTGAGGCTTCATCATGTCCCTGGATTCAGGGCCCCCAAGGGGCCGAGGTCTGTGACAGAGAGCTCAGCCTTCTGTTCGTTCTGAGAGCTCGGTGAGTCACGTCACCAGAGAGTTCCACCAGTCAGAACTCACAACTCTTTTGATTGTGTTCCCAAACACACCACAGGTAAACAGAGGCGGGTCTCTACCCCTCTTCAGAAGGCAGACCACTCGGAAGAGCTAAGGTCCGAAATTCTATGTAGGCAAAGTCGATAGCGTGTAAACCAACTTTCCCATCTGCCGTGCATATTGAGAGAATCTTAGAATACAAGAACATATAAAATAAATATATGCTTTTCACACATTAATATACATAAAATACCAACCCTTAGAATATATTTGCATAGTAAACATTTAGTGGACATAAATAGAAATATATAAAATATACAACAGTCTTAAACATGTTAAAAGACTTTTTAAATGTTGTATGCATGAGTGTTTGCTGTGTGTGTAATGCCCTAAAAGGCCTCAAGAGGGCCCTGGATCCCCAGGCACTGGAGTTGGAGATGTTTCTAAGTCACCATGTGGGTGCTGGGAACTGAACCTGGGTCAACCTCAAGAGGGGTGGGTGCTTTTAAAACCGAGCCATCTCTCCCGCCCCTATTGACTTATTTTTTAATCATTTATTTATTTTGGTTTTTAATGCAATAAAGAATCCACTGGAATTTTTCTGGAGGGTTTTCTTCAGAAAATTGCTGTGTTCTTCTGAAAAGTTGCATTTCTCCCCTCTTTTGATTAATAAATTTGAAATGGCCAACACCTTCCAGGGACTCCTCTCTGTTAGACCGTGACATTTTTAATTGAGACAATTTTCTCTCCACGGGTGCTCAGGTACCTGGTAAGCTCAAAGTAAATTCTGCTCACTGCTGGATTTTTCTTCCTCGTACTAAAGTATGGAGCTATTTCAACTGGCTGTGGCTGCGCTGGCTTCTTGCTTCCACTCAGACAGTTTCAGGTGAATGTGAAGACAACACAAACTCCTTCACGGGAGGCAGCTCCTGAGTGGATGTCTGCGTGGAGTTGCCCCTCTGTGTTCTCTTGATGTTTCTCTGAGTGTAGACACAGCAGACTTGTAGATCCTTTAATATTCCCTCTGGTCCTAGAGTAATTAAAAGAGGGGGTTTCATTGCAGGGTGCTTCCTGTGAAGTGCAATTACATAATCCCACAATTAAGCCTTATATGTGTGAGGACTCTCCTTGTCGAATGCACCTCGTCCCTTCTTGGCTTGGATCAAGACAGATCGACGTCTTCTGGTGGCGAGCTATGAGGTTAATAACTATGTTTTTCTGTAAGCCTTAAAGGCTGCTCCCCATCGTTGACGTGTTATTACTTGATGCCACTCAGATTGGGACAATTTGTTTACAAGCAGGTTTGAGGCAGTATGAGGGAGTCGGGACTCCCAGCCCGACTCACGTAGTAGCTCCTTAACATCATCCCATTCTCTGAGCGGCCGGTCCACCATGTTGGATGAAAGCTTTGTAGGGAACAGATGCTGGGTTTGTTAAGAAACATCACCGGTTGCTAATGACTTCATGCTCAGAAATGCTTGCAAACTTTGCAAATTACAACTTGTTTGCTGGACTGACTGCTGCAATTGAAGCAGAGTTTTGAACAGCGAAGGCCTCAAGGCCCCTGAGGATTTGCCTACTGAAATTTCTTCTGAAAGTGTGTCGGGGTGCACATGATATGACAGTTTTATCCTAACGTGGGACCTGGTGACTTTTCAGTGTCCTTTACAAGAGGCTTGAGGCTTCACTTGGACCAAATCAAACACTATAAGCTGTGGTTTTGGCTCAAAAGTGGAGCTGAAGGATGTGGGCCAGCCTTGAAATCTCACTTTTCTGTGTGACCTAAGGGAGCTGCCTCCCCAGGGTGATTCCTCTGGGCCATGTGTGACTTCCAGGTTGGGTTTCCAGCTTATGAAGTATGACCTCACCCCATTCTCAGTCCAGGCTAGAGGAGGAGGGAAGGGGAGAGAGAGGCACCAAGCCGAGTGGGCATCTCACCAGCAGGAGCTGGGGCTGAGGCCTTGCCTTCTGTCCTGACAGGAAAGGCTCTCCTGTGGCCCTCTGATCTCCACACAGGCGCTTCCTGTCTAGCTCTACACACAGGACATGTCTGTACTCTTAATCCTTGGGCTGCAAGACAGCTGTAATCACACTCAGCCACAACTGACTTCCTAAGTTCCCTTTGCTTGAAAAAAAAAAAAACCAACTCAAAACCACAAGTCGCAACATCCTCCGTAGACTACCTTAACCACAGTGTGGCTCAGAAGCTTCCTTGGATGGAAGCAAAGGGCTTCAAGACAGTTGACCTGGGGCTGCAGTTACTGGACGCTGGGTTTCCACACCAGGGCCTTCCCAGATGAATAGTCAAGGCTAAGGAACTCTAAGCTCCATACGGGACTGCTTGCAGTTTTGAACCCAAATGCAAGTCCAGAATCCTCAAACTCCCTTGGGTTTGGTCATTCACTAGAAAGGTCCCTGGTAGGTGCTGGATCCCAAGTTACAGGTGATTATGGGAAAGAACATGGAGGAAGAAAAGCAGGAGGGAGAGACTCGCAGAGGTGGGCTCTACCCTCAGCTTTCTTCACCTACACTCTGAGGGTCAGGGTGCCTCATGTCACTAGCTGTGCATAGGCCATTCCTAGCCAGGCAAGCATACAGGCCTCAACTAAATTCAGGATCCATTCAGGGCATGTGACAGATGGCTAAGAGATTGGTGAATGGATGGATGGATGGATGGATGGATGAATGGATGAGTGGGTGGATGGATGGGTGGGTGGGTGGGTGGATGGATGGATGGATGAAGAGATGGATGGGTGGATGGGTGGGTGGTGGATGGGTGGGTGGATGGATGGATGGACTGAACACCAATGCTGATCTTAGTCTGCTGTTGGCCTGTAGTTCCAGTCTCTCTGGCATGGAAAAACCATTATAAAGTGCACATATGGTCTTCCTACCCTCCCTTGGGATGACAAAGCTCTCCTCCAAGGTTCTAGGGTGAGGTCCAACTTCTTCTTGAGTAAGTCCCAGAGTATTCCACTGCATCTAGTGTTGGGCAGCTACTCACCATTATAGAAAACACCTGGTGAGGTACGAGAGAAGGGGGGCATAGACAGAGACACAGAGACAAAGACAGAGACAGAGACAGACAGAAACAGTGAGAGACAGAGACAGCAAGAGAGTAAAAGTGAAAGAGAGACAGAGACAGGGACAGAGACAGAGGAGAGCATGTTGGCTCACAGATTTGCAGGTTCAAATCATTATCCCTCTCCACCATCTTGGGCTGTCAGACAGCACATCACAGGGGGGCACATGGCAGAACACGGTCAGGGACTCACAGTTCCTCTCAATCCCCCTAAGACTTTTTATTAAGACAAATGGCTCAAAGTTTCCACCACCTCTCAACAGCACATAGCCTAGGACCAAAGCTCTAAGTCATGAGTCACTTACTGAAGTCATTCATCCCTAAGACTCGATGAGCTACCCAAGTGTTTCAGCCCAGTTGGCTAAACTTCATAGAGCCAAAAGAAGATCTGCCTGGCACCTGATGTGGGTCCTGGTGGCTTCACGGGGGGTGACTGGTGTTGGACTTTCTCACCAAACATCTCTGTTTTGTCTCAACACACTCACAAAAGGGTCTCCAAGGGATGTGGCCATTGCTATGTCCACAGACAACTGCCTGTTGGACCTAAATCTCTATAGAGAAAACCAGAAGGATTAAGTAGCTTTCCAAGGACACCCAGCCAGGATTTCCAGAGATGTGGCAGGACCTATATCCCCCACCCCCGCGTGCCATGTGACTTGGCTCCTCAGCTTCCTGAGCTAGCAATGGACTGCATGGTCCCTGATGTGGACATGAGAGGGAACAGTGCCGCAGACACCCAAGGCCTTGCTCCCTGAAGTGTCAGGGCAAGGGGACCTGGTTTTGACCGCTGCAGTCCTCTCCCTTGACAGTTTATCTTGAAGCCAATCTTTTCCTGTTAGCCATGCTGGCAGAAGAAGCTGGAGAGCTCACTTTCAAAGGCTGCTTCTTGGGCCTCAAGTGCATTACTGTCCCATTATAGAGCGGCTGTCCTGCTTTGAAATCCAGATGAAAGGGCTAGGTGACCAGCCTCATGGGAGTAATGGCCCAGTAATCAGGATCACTCAGCAATGGCTCCATTCTGAAGCCAGGGAAGAGCTAATTAGTGTGTACTGACTGCACACACACATGGGAGCCCCATCTGACTAGTAGCAGGCCAGGCCAGGACTAGGGTCTGGGAAACAGATAGTCATTGTGCCCGTGTCTTTTCTTCCTATCCAGGGATGTCTGCAGGTCTGTCAAGACCCTGGATCAGGGGTAGACCAGGATATAAATCCTTGAGGGCCAGGACTTGGTATCTTAGGCCTGGCCACGTGCCCCTTGAGCACTGCTGGACCTAATAACGTTTGTTCCTCTTTAAATACATGGTCCCTTTCCTAGAAACAGAGTAGCGAAAGCCACTGAGACATCTTTCTAGGCCCCTATGCCCATTTTCTTGGAGGCTCAGGTTTTTCCGATCCTGCCCAGTCCAGTCCAAAGTTGACCCTATATACAATCCTGGTCTTCCTTAAACTCTTTACGCGATGAGTCGCTGCTCACAGGGACAAAGCAGAGGTACCTTCCTGTGCTGTTATCCTGCTTATGTGGACCTGGCATTGAGACCTCAGAACTCTCCAGTGGTCCAGAGATGCTTTTGGCCCTTGTTGGTGGCAAGGCTGGGGATTGTACTGGGTAGGTTTCCAGCCCCTGAAAGCTCAGGAGAACCTATCACGTGACATGGGCTAGATGTCAGAGAAGAAAGTTGGAGATAACCCTGGGGAGATTTTAGGGGACAGTCAGCTGTTTCTACCTAAAACAGCTAAGGACTACAGATTCAGATCAGTATTAGAGCCTGTGAGGACAGGGCCTGGTGCACTCAGCTTGCTAAAGAGCAGCCACTCCTGGGACCAGCCACCAGAGACCCTTGTGCCAAGAGGCACACATCAGCAGGAGGTCAGGTGCTGTCCACAGAGCTGCTGCTTCTCTGCCACAGGCCCACACTAAGGATGGCAGTTATCTGTGAGTACCCCACATGACAAGAGAGGCCCACAGCACACCTATGCGTGGCCCTTCATGTCTGTGGATTCCACAAGTCTGCATTCAAGCCATCCATGGGCTGAAAATATCTGCAGAAGAATTACGTATGTAAAACATGTGGGTATTTATCATTATTCCTTAAGTGATTTGGAATGACATCGGTCTGAATTGCAGTGGGGTTGTAAGTCTCTAGAGGAAAAAGACACAGGAGAGGTCACGCCCTAGGGACAAGCTAGCATCACACCATTTTCAATGAGGAGCTTGGGCACCCGTGGGTCCTGAAGGGCTCCTGGACTGGTCACCTGTTGTCACTGAAGGACAATATGTCCACCACCCTTCTCTTGTTCTCAGAGCACGCTCAGGCTGGTGTTCAGCAGGGCCATGCAGCTGGTTGGAGATCACACTTGGGGATTTACTCCTTGACTTTGTTTATTCTATCCTAAACAACAACATGACAGCACAGGGTAATTTTTTGTGAGCCTTCCTGCTGATCCACCCCTACTACCTTTGCTGCCTCTCAGAGGGCCATGGCAGGGGAAATGCCCCCCTGAAGTTCCTCCTCCTCTGAGCATGTCCTGATTGTTCCTGCTGCTTTATATAGCTTGGAATAAAGAGACTCTGTAAGTTCATTGGGGAAGCTGCGGCCTGATTCAGCTTTGAAACACCTGCTCTCGGTGCTCACGGCTCCCTGTGGTCTTCTCCACAGCTCAGTCAGCCCCATAACAAAGCAACCTCCTGAGCCTTGGGCATCCAACTGCTGCTCTGTCACAGTCCCTGAGACCTAGCGTTTGATCGCTTTGCTTCATGAAATTTCCAGAAATTTGGGAACAAAGGAAGAATGAATTTGGGGAGCTCTCCACCCATTATAGTGGACCAAAGGCAGACTGTGACTGGGGTGTCTGGGGAAATGGCCTAGATCACACAGGAAATGGTTCATACAGGAAGTGGATGACATGGATGAACTGTTCTTGGGCTGGGCTGGGTGGCACACAGCTGTTGCCCTATTGTATCAGCCACTCTGAGGCTCAGACAGCAGGGTTAAAGTTCAAAGCCATGCTGGACAAGTTACTGAGGCCGTCTCAAAATATAAAAGACAGTGGTAGAGAACCCAGGTTCAATCCCCAGTAGTAGTTTTCTGTGTGTGTGCATGTGTGCGTGTGTGTTTATGTGTGTGTATGTGCATGTGTACGTGTGTGTGCATGTTTGTTTGTGTGTGCATGTATGTTCATGTGCGTATGTGTGCATGTATGTGTATGTGTGCATGTGTATATGTGAGTGTGTGTATGTGTGTGTGCACGTGTGTATGTGTGTATAACACACCACCACCACCCTCTATATGCTTCCAATGCCACATTGTCCCCTTTAATTATTTATTATTGTCGGAGATGGCTAAATGGTTAGAGCACTGCCCACTTTCCCAGAGGACCTGGGTTCCATCACTAGCACCCCACAGCGGCTCACAACCATCTTGTATGTGTGACTCTAGTCCTGGGGAATCTGATGGCCCCCATTGGCCTGTTTTCTCACCAGGTATACGAGTGGTTCACAGACACACATGCAAGTAAAATGCCGCTCCCCACCCCCCCACACAACAGTTAAAATGAATTAATGAGTACAGACAGTAGGTAACATTCCTGCCAGGAGGGTTTAGACCCTTGAGGGATGAAGTCTGTGTTCACTCCTTAACCCTCGCAGAATGTGCTGGCCAGCTCTAGCAGGTTTGCATCCTGTTAGGCCAAAAGTCACAGAAGGCAGAATCCACTGTAGCGTGAGCTCAGGAAAACTTGTTCCCTGTGTCCTTTAGGGACCCTGGAGTTCATGTGTGAGACCATGATGCTTTGGTGCCCAGATGACTTCTCCTTCAGCTCTGGCATCCAGCCAGGGCCTGCAGCTCCTACCATCACTCCGAGGTGATAGCTCATGGTGACAATGTGCTTGCGTTCCGGGCAGGACCCACGAGCTCCACCAGTCATGACGACGTGTAATTTCTACTTACGTTGCTCCAGCCAGGATTTCACACAAGGCAGACCAGGCAGGCGTTGAGAAGACTTGAAAATAGAAACATTCAGCTGGACATATTTATCTATCTCCACCTGCCCACTGCCACCACAGTTTGCTACTAAGGAAGAAGAGAATATCCCTGGGTGATCCGCTGGCAGAATTATTCAGGATCTACAGCCATACACTTAGCATGGGAGCCCAGCACCATGGGTGAAACATGGGCCTGTGCTTCTGCAGGGGTGGCAGGCTGTGCAACCTCTAAAAATACAATGCAGTGGTCCCAGCAATGGCTCAGGGAGTGGAGCAAACTAGGCCAGGGCCAGCCTCCCCCACTGTCCTCCACAGGGCAATTTCATACTCCAGACTCGGATCACAGGAACTGTCTCATTTACTTTGGTTCTTCAGGGGGCCCCAGATCACGTGTTCCTTGTGTGCGGCCACACGTGGTCCTCCTGCCATGCTCAACACTGGAGTGCAGCCTCCAAGCTCTGCCCCACGATTCCCAACACTGCCACTGATTATGGTAGCTCCTTGGCCAGATGTCTGGAGCTGTCAGTCTGGGAACAAGCTAGTGAGCACCTGACTCTGTGGCCCTGGTTGCCATCATGAACCTGACGGTAAATGTTTAAACGGTCAGGCTGTCCATTCCCTGGACTGTTGGGGAAGTTGAGACCCTAAGTATATAAAGCCTCTCAGGAAGACTGAGTTGACAGACTGAAGTGACTGTTAGGCAAACTGGGACAAGTTTCCGGGGTATCTGTCCTTTATAGGGCTGCCCACAAGTGACAGATTACCATCCCTTCAAGTGTGTTCTGGAAACTGCCCCTCATCAGAGAACAGACACTCGGAAAAGGCCGTGCTCAAAGAAGTGGTTTTTATGCCGAATTACCTTCTAGATTGACAGAGAACAGCCCAGATGCCACTTGAGGCATTGTGTGGGAAGATAGACTCAGGCAATTACTGGCCAAGAAAGCAACCACAGAAGGGTCAGCTGCTCTTAGCTGTGCTGAGAAAGGCTCTTGACATGGCCTGGGCACCAACCAAAGGAAAAAGTTGATAATGGTGGTGGTGATGATGGTGGTGATGCTGGAGATGAGGATGATGATGGTGATTATGGCAGAGATGGTGATGACTTCCGTGGTTTACGGCAATGAACAGGATGGCTATGATGTTAAATGGAAGTGTTAGTGATAATGACAGTGACAATGACAATGGCGATGGTATCGATTCCGATAAACCCAGTGGTGGCATTGACTATGGTGATGACGGTTGTGATGACATAATGATGATGTCACTGATTCCCATGTGGTGTTGCTGACCTTGACCATGAGGTCATGGTGGTGGTGCTGATGATGCTGACGGCGGACTTAAAGATGATGATGTGATGGCAGCAAAGATGTTGACTTTGACCACTCTTACAGGTAGAGGCATAATCGCCAGAGCTGCATCCTCCGGCCGTGTTGGAGTCAGATGCTAACAGCTCTCACCACAGCTTAGCGTCTGAATCTGTATGGCAGTGGTATAGCCGGGCAATGCTTCCGGTGTTCAGATTCAAGGTTCTGTAGCCCAGGCTGGAAGGGAAGAAGCTGAGCAAACCGACTGAAGCCTCGTTCCTCCTCAGTCTGCCAGGTCAGGGGCTTGGGGATGGGCAGATGCCACTCTCTTCCTGAAGTGTTGGCGCTGGAGGGTGTGGAAGGACCCGGCATCGCCTGAAGAGTCGCGGGTTCCCCCTTTGTGAAGGTCGTGACTGTGTACACCACCCGCATATCAGCTCCCTGCTGGCGCCAGCACCATCATGTGATCTGCCTCAGCCAATGGGATGTGAAACAGAAGCGATCTCACTCCTTCCCAGAGGGCACTGCGGCTGGGCTCTGCTGGTGTTCCTCGGCCACCTGTTCGGCTACAGGTGCTCAGTGACAATCAGGCTCCAGGCCAGGTCTTAGATGAACACATAGAGCAAGGCTGTGGTTGGCCATTGACACCCAGGGCTATGAGCAGAAACTCAAGCCTGGTTGAGTCCTGCACTTAGGGGGTCGTCATTGTCATGGCTGCTGCTGCTGCTCTTCTTCCTCCTCCTCCTCTGCCTCCTCCATCATCATCATCATCATCATCATCATCATCATCATCATCATCATCAGTCAGAGATGACCGGTGTGGTTTATGAGCTGACTCAAGGGAGACATAGGTAGTGCAAATTCAAAGCTGGAGTCTCACTCTGCTGCCTCTGCCTGTAGCTGGGTGTCTTAGTGCCTCATGCTGCAGCCTGATCTGATCCCCAACTCCTTGGCCTTCCTCTTGATGGTCTTGTCTCCTCACTTCAGGCTCCATAAACCCTGTGAGTGCGTGTTCTGCTTCCCAGTTAGTGGGAATGCCAAGGATGAGAAACGGCCCTGTGATTTCTCCTGCCAAGCCTTCTATGCTCTGCTCAAGTACAGTCAGCTGTCTTGTTCCTCCTGCCTTTGGCTGCCTGTCCCTTGCCGTCTTAGTGGCCTGGATCATGCCTGTCCTGAAACCCCGGTGAAGGCTTGCCTCCCTCCCAGGACTCTCTGTAAGGCTCAGAACATTCTGGAAAATTGGAGACGGAGAGGACTTCCCTTTAAGTTCTGCCCCTGATGGCCTCTGTGTCCTAATTATTTGTGGTGGTCACCCCTCACCCTCAGGCTGGCCTGCTGTAGAGACTCTCGCTTCCCATCCATTCCCCAGTGTTTTATCCCAATGCTGTGGGCACCTGGAAGCTTGGTAGAGCAGACAGAACTGCACACGGGACAGAAGACTGAGGGACTTGTGGCAGTGGAGAAAATCAAGTCTTCCCCATGGGGCTGCCCCAGCTCTCCAGACGTGGGTCCCAGCCTGCATCTGCCCATCCAGGAATCCGTCACTCTTTTCTCTCTAGTTTCAGGCTCCTACCCCTCCCAACCCGGTAGTGACAGGGAAATACTCTCTGACTGACTGTGCTACTTTGCAAAGCAGATGGGTCCTCTTTTCTGTCATTGTTTCCTGTCTAAATAGAAAAGACAAAGCTGTTGTCTAGAGCCTAGCAGCCCAGAGCTCTACAATGAGGGCCATATCCTGCTGGGACAGCACGCATAACCCTCTCTCCTCCTGTGGCAGGACTCAGAGCATTGAGGGCTCTGTTTTCTGCTCAGCACAAGTCAAGGGAGCCCTATTTCTGTGTATATGTCAGACAGGGCAGGTGAGGTTCTGTACTTCCTTTGCTGGCCCTGAGTTGCAAGACACCTGTCCTGTGAGCCATTTTGCTGGTGGGAGTGTCTGTCATCCCACCTCTGACAGGCTAGCCAGGCTCCTGCCTGAGCTCAGCAGACAGCAGCCTCAATTGGAGACAGCTCGCATGACAGGAATGATTCCAAAACCCCCACTACTGAACCTCTCGGAGAAGGCAAGGTGACTTTTGGGGGAGCCAGCACAAGGCCTGGGAGGGAGAAGACACCTGTGTGAACACTTTATGGAAACTTATAATGATTTTAATCAGCATTTTTCCTTCCATTTAAAACCCCAAACTTAGCTACTTAATCAAATGTCATGCTTAAGACACATTTACCTCCTCGGGAGAAAAATGAACCATGGCAGCTCAATTTGGCTTTGGATGGGTTTTAAAAATAGTCAAGTCTGGGAAGGCCATTAGGTAAATGGCCTCAGAGAGCTTCAAGGAGGACCTCCCGCCAGGCTGAGGCTCCTTTGTTGAGAAACTGGAGGAAAGAGAGGTGTGGAGAGCAGCCCATGGAGGTGTTTGGTGGCTCCAGGCCAAGATGTCCGCCAGAAGCTATGAGAGGACCTGCACTTGGCACAGAGAGCCCCAGTAAGGGGTCGTGTCTGTGCATGCAGAGGCTGACAGCTGTATGCGTGTGTGTGGGAGCGTGCATATGTATGCTTGTTCATCTGCATCTGCCTCTTTGTGTGCAACTATGGACACGTGTGTATGTGTGTGCATCTGTGTATCATCATGTATTGGTATTCCTGTATGCACATGTGTGTGCATGCATGTATGTTTCTGCGTATTAGGTGAAGTGGCACAGGCCCTTCCCCGCCTACTCCCAGCCATCTCCGAAGGAGAGAAAAATAAATCAGGTAGCTGCGTGAGATCCTTGAGCTCTAGGGAACAGGTCACACATGGTGAGATGAAAGTTTTATTGTTTTTCCATCTGTAAAGTAATCTGTTTTTTTTAATCAAGAGATAAAGAAAAACAAGAAGTAATACACAAGAGCTTGCCTTGGGGAGGCTTGGATTTGAATTACCCTAAGGACACTAGAGTTGTGTGCTGAGGTCCCAGGTTCTCAGGGGTCCTATCAAGTCCTGATGGGGGCCATGAGTCTCCTCCCCTGCCTAATGGAGAGGCCCCATTTGTGTTACTGTTATTTTCTTTCCCTGGAGACTACTATCCTTTCTTGTTTCCATCCTTCCATGCAGAAAACGTTTCTATCCACTGTCTTCTTAGACAAGCTCCTTCCCGCCAGGATAGTGGTTGAACATTTTCTTGAGTCCTAACTGTGAATGGCAGGCTGACAGCTAAGTGGGACCTGTGACATCAAACAGAAGCCAGAGGCATTTTGTAGTCAACTAGGTTGCAAGAGTCCCAGAGTGCATTTGGCTGTCAGTTTTACCGGTATTTGCCAGTTGCCTATTTAATGTATCAACAAGAACATACATTTTGAAAATTTATTTTATTTATGTACATTGGCCTGTATGTGTGTCTATGTAAGGGTGTCAAATCCCATGTGGCTGCTGAGAATTGAACCCAGGTCCTCTGGAAGAGCAGGCAGTGAGTCCTCTTAACCTCTGAGCCATCTCACCAGCCTCCAAGAACACAGGTTTTTAAGCCATTCATTGACGACATTAATCTTTTTATGGGCATGTGCTGGGGATCGAACCAGTGGTCTTATCCAGGCTATGCGCAGACTCTTCCTCCGGCTGCATCCCGACCCTGTTACATTTATCTTTGAGAATATATTTCGGTAACATCTTAGGTTTAACGGGAATGAATTTACCACGTTCAAAGAGGGCAGTCGGGTCTCCTAAGTCTGTGAAAAGGTCTGCAGAAGAAACCAGGTCAGAACCCCGCCCCCAGCCACCTGGCTGCCCAGGCTAAGACGCCTCCCTAAGGACTCCACAGGCTGCTGGAAAGTCCTCCCTTGCAGCACCTCAGCTTTGCCCGCTAGGTGGCAGCAGTGCAGGCATCTCCTTCCTGGTTGGCAACTGGGTCCAGCTTGTTCCGCTAGGACCTCCCTGCCCCCTTACTTTGTAAGATCATCTCCCTCCAACCCTCAGGACCAGGGCTCCGCTGGAAGAGGACCCAGACGTGGCCAGGCATTCAAAGCGCTGAGTCACCTGGGTGTCTCTCTGGACGACAGACTGGCACACAGCTAGTAACAGTTGCACGTGCACCGGGCCAACTCATTTAGTCCTAATTAAAACCTCTAGAGGGAAGGGACCGGAAGCGTGTCTTGTCGATGAGAAAGCCAAGATTCAGAGAGGTTGCGTAATACCCCTAGGACCCCAAGACAGGAGCACCCCATACCCAAGTCCAGCCTCTTGCAATCATCCTACATTGCTCCCGGACACTTTCCTCAGGGCTTGAGAGGGAAAACAGAACCACGCTGTCCTGTCCAGCATGGACGGGGAGAATCTCTGGCTGCCAAAAACCTTGGGCTGGCGGCTCAGTGGAAGGGCCTGCCTGGATGCATGGTGGATCCCAGGAAGACTCTCCTGGCTCCGCCTCCTCCCCCAGCAACCCTCCCTGGGAGGCCTCACCCTCTCCTAGAGGGCCAACTGCTGGGCTGAAGTCACTGCTCACAGCACCCTGGCAAGTCCCCAGTTGCCTCTCTTTACCTTCCCGGCTCTGACTCTCATGTCCAAGCAGGAAGGCCGCTGACTGCAGCTCATTTCTAAGGCCCTTGACTTTGCATTTCTTCCCCACTGTGTGTGGAGTTGAGAGTTGGGTTTTGTCCCTACAGTTCCTCAGGGACTAGGCAGCTAGGGCCTCCGTGGGAGCCTCTGCCTTTATGTCACTCCTGTTAGAGAAAGGGGACCACAGAGCGCCTGTCTTTCACTAACCGGACATGCAGACACAACTAACCAGGTAGGCACCGGGGAGTGCTGGGTGGGAGAATGGGCAAGATGTCTGCGAGAGAGAGCCAGGTTCAGAACTCCCTGGCTCTGAGAAGGCAGCAGATGCCATAAAACCAAGAAGGCGGGGGAACTAACTGCGCTGGAGACTGAATAACCGGGCAATGCACGCTCCAACCAAACGCTGAAACTTCATCTGCCTGGAGAGAGGCCAGACCCAGGCAATGGGGAGGACTTCCCAACGGAGGACCCTCCCCAGCCTCCCACAGCCTCTCGCATCGCCTGCGCCGTGCAGCTCCGCGGGAGGAAACTTTTTGTACAGGCTCAGCTCCCGAGTCCCATGAGAACGTTCTCTCCCCAAATCAGCCCTCCGCGTTCACTGGGCGTACTTAGAACCGGGTCCGAACCTCTTAACTGCTTCGCATGCCATCTGGTTACCGTGGCAACACCATCCGGCGGCGCCCGGCGGTCCAATCGGAGCCTGCGGCCTCTTTCGAGCCTTTCCCAAGGTGGAGACCGGGACGCGGCCAGGGATGGGGAAGGGGTGGGCCCGGCTCTTATCTCTGGCGCCGCCCAGGCCACTCAGAGCCCAGGTCGCCAGTCCAGCTCCAGAGAGGTGGGCTGGCAAGCCAAGCCGGCCGGCTGGGTTGGGGGCTCCGACTCCAGGTTGAGGGGCGGGGAAGGAGGGTGACGTGAGCCGGGCCCGGCGGGCGGAGTTGGGACCCGCTCGCGGAGGCGGGGGCGTGCGCTCCCGGAGGCAGACGCGCAGAGGGAGGCGGCCGAGCGGCGCGGGCGGCTCTGCGGAGGGCGCGGTGGGCGCGGGCGGCGGGGCCCGGGATCCCCGCGCGCCTCCTCCGCGCGGCGGCGCCGCCGCGCGTCCCCACGCCCCGCGCTCCACGCTCCCTCGCCCCGCGCCTCCCCTGCCCGCCTCCTGGCAGCCTCCGGGCCGCGGCTGTCTGCAGAGCGAGCGCTTAGACGGAGCTCTCCGGCAACTTGATCGGTGTCAGAACCCGTGACAGAAACCCCTCGGCCCGGCGGCGCGCGGAGGCGACCTGCGTGGGCCAGAGGGGCGATCCTCTCAACCCCTGGGCGACGCCGATCACAGCCTCGCAGCTCCGGCTGCAGGCTAGATCCTAGCACGGCGCGCGGAGCCGCGGGCTTCGCTGCCCGCCGCCCCTGAGGACGAAGCCCCGCTCCTCGTACCCTCGCGTCCGGCGACAGACCCGGAGATCGCCCGCCTCGCCGCCGCCCGCGCCGTGTGGCCTGCGGTGGGGGTCCCGCGCTCCGAGAGCCGGCGGGAGGATGTGCGTCTCCGCGGGCCGGCCCGCCTGAGCCATGCGCCCCCTCGGCGGCGGCGCGCCGGCCGGCATGGAGCCCCGCGCGGCCGCGCTCTGACTCGCTGTGCGCCCCGCGGCCGGCGGGCGGCGGGAGGCGGCGGCGGCCCGAAGCCGAAGAGCGGCGCCACGGGACGGGAGCGAGCGGGCGCGGGCGCCGCGCAGATGGCCGGGGCAAGCAAGGTCTGAGGCTGGGTTCCCTGAAACGTGACCATGTGGATCCAACAGCTTTTAGGACTCAGGTGAGCGATCCGGCTGGAGGCAGGGTGCGTGGGGGGTGCGTGGGCGCTGGGCTGGGCTGCTGCTCACTGTTGCAAACCAAGACACCGCTTCTCGCCTCCCGGAGGCGGCCCGCGTGGTGCACCCGAAGCCGCGGAGCGCGGCCGCCTGCTGGTCCCTGAGGCCGGGCAGAGAGCGGCAGGGAGCGGCCGTTCTCTCGCGCTCCGCGAGTGGAGCGGGGTCGAGGCAGGGGCGCTCGCCCCGGTAAGCTGGCAGCGGGGCTGGCTGGCGCTCCCGCCGCTCGGGGCGCCAGCAGCGCAGTGTCCTGGCCGGCGGCCCCGGCGCGGCTCTTCTCCGGAGCCCGGCGCGAGTTGCGGGCCGTTGGGCGCGGCGAAGTCGGGGGCCCGGGCTGACGCTGGGGCTGCCAGGGAGAGCCATGGGCCCTCCCTGTTCTCGAGCAGCTTTGCCGCGGAGTTGAAGGAGCCCAGAACCCTACAGCCTCTTCGTTAGCCTTTCTCTTGGTTCCTCGGTGCCCTGGGCCCCTGTACTGGAGTGTAGTAGGAGCACAGATGCCGACCCAGCTGCTTTGGGGTGACCTCCGGGCAGAAGGTCGCACGCAGCTGGCGGACAGCTGGGTCTGGAGAGCTTTTGGATTCTGGGGAAACGACAACAGGCAACCCCCTCAAAGCACCTTTCACAGGCACACAGGGCTTGTCTGTGTCCTGGACCTTAGGGCAGGAACTCAAGCCCAGCGCGGTTATGGGGCGGGCCAGAAAGACCCTTCTCTGAAAACTTTGCCCACCCACCGAGTCGCTCAGGCTTCTCTGGATCCTGCCTTGGGGTCCCCAAAACGCAGTTGCCCTTTTTGCAGAGCAGAATGACTACTACCCTTTCCTCCATATAAGGGGGTCTCTGGCCAGAGCTGCTGCGCCTGGGTCGGGGTTTGGGACCGGGGTTGAACATCAGAGATGGAAGCTGAGAAAGGCTGCTTGCGCTTTTAGTGTTTGTCCACTGGGATGCACTGCGCTCCCGTGTTGAGGATACAGGGGTCGGCGGCTGCTGGAGCAGGCTGCCTCAGCTACCCACCCCCACCAGCATGAAGCTGGGGAGAAAGTGGGGCCAAAGGAGGGAGGAACATGCGCGCGACCTGATTTTGAGAAGTCTGAAGGAGACTCGCATGAGAGGGTTTTCTAGCTGTCCTTGATTTGCGAGTGGATTTGGCGCCCAGGAATACTTGCTGGTCAGCATCATCTAGTGAAGACTGTCTCACGTCATTACTGGCATCCCCTTTCCTGGTGGCTGGGTTTGTTTGCGCTGTGGACTTTAAGAGGTTAATCATCAGGCTGATGGGCTCAGTGTGGGGCACTAGCTGGGCCTCAATCCACCAGTGGGCTGTGCTAAGGTTTAGGCTCCCGAAATTCTGGGGTGTGGACCAAACAAAAGCAAGGACAGCTTTTCTGACATGAGCCCCATCTAGATGCCCTGTCTGTCTGTCTGTCTCCCCTTCTGCTCCCAGTGCTCAGCTAGATCCCAAGGCTTCCAGGGCAACCCAGTGGGATTCCCTCCCTGCCCAGAGGCAGCTTGAGCTCCCAGATGCTGCAGTCTGGCACTTGCTTGAGGGAGGTAACTTACCTGTACAAGTTGTTAGGTTGAAAGGGGACTGCATTTTGATAATAAAGAGAGAACAAACGCCAGGCAGAGAAACCTCCCTTGGGGCTCACAATCCACAGCGACCATAGAACAAGGAGAACTGTGCAGGGACGTGGCCAGACTTCCAGAAACGGTTCTGTTGCTGATTTTGAAGTTTGGCTTTTTAGGGACCCTCCCTGCCAGATGTTAGCATGCATGATCTTCTACGCATACACCCCAGAGGAAGGGCTGCTACTCTCCGCAATCCTAATAGGAGAGCTAGCCCTGTGTTTGTATCAGAAGATCTAGACGGTTTTGTTCCCTCTAGACAGGCACACAGAGCCTGAACCTAGGAGTTACACTTTCCCCTTGTAGCTCTTCATCCTCTCTTGCTAACTGCTTCCCCACTGCTGTAGGTGAGCACTGGGCATCTTGCTGTCAGGCTTTGAGCCTGGTTAGGCCAGGTATCACCTCCAGCAGAGATGGCAGAAGGCATCTCACTCTGCTTGGGAAAAGGAGGCTCCCTGCAAGCCGAGGGAGGGAGGGGCTTCCTTGCTCCCACTCAGACCCAGGCTTGGTTACTTCTGCAATGGAGCCTGACTGTACACGGAGCCTCGATGCTTTAGGATCAGAGGCAGATGGAGTTGGATTTGTCTGCTTTTATTTATTTGTTGATGGGAATTGTGTCGGGGCTTCCTTGGGTCCAGAGAAAGGCAGTCCCTAAAGGAGACTTGGGGCTTGCCTAGCTGTCAGGTCCCTGAGCACTCAGAGGGGGATGCTTACTCAGTAGGCAGTCCAAGTCCCCAGGTCTGGCTCTGGTTGCCCATTGCCTCTGAATCTGACCTGAGGAGACCGTGACCTCCTGGGGTTGTGTGGAATAGCTGGGAACAAGCTCCCTTAGCAAAAGCTTTCACTGGGTTGTGTTGTGGACCAGGTAGGCAGTCTGTAGACTCAACCCTGGCTCTATTCCTCAGAGCCATTCCTGTCTCCTAACAAAGCTTTCGGTATCCCTTCTGCTAGGGAGGCCCTGAGTAGTTAAGAACACAATTTACAATTTTCTCAAGCCCTCCCAGTGTGTGCTCTGTTGTGTCTGGGCTTCCCGGCAGGGATCCACAGGGCTGCTGTCACCAGTCCCAGCATAAAGTCCCCCAGCAGCTGGGGCTGCGCAGCCAGACTTTAGTGGATGGAGTCAATGCTTTGTCCGCAAACACTGGGCACTGGGTGAATGCTGGCTCACTCTCATTTCCAGCTGCTGTTACTAAATTGATTGCAACTGGAATCCATCTAGGGTCAGAGGCCGTGATACTCATCTGGATAATAACACCGGACTAAACGGTAAATTTGGAAGGTAGTGGAATGCTTCCAGCAACATGGGCACACCCCACCTCTCTCATCCTCGGGCCAAATGGAGGAGTTGGTAGTAGACACCCCCTCCCTGCCCGTCTCTGTTCATTTATTTACTCCTCGGTTTCCTTAGTTTCTTTGCCTTGGGGGAAGAAGCAGTGCATACAGCTCACAAGCAGCTCCAAGCCTCCCTGGAGACCAGAGGTAGCTGGTCAGCTTGTCTAGTCCTCTGTGTGTCTGGATCCTAGCTGAGATCACCTGGGGGTTAGTTGCCTCCCACCCCCAGCCTGGCAGCCTCAGTGTCATTTCTGACCCCAACAAAAGCAGGGTGTTTGCCAGACATTGCCCTGAGCGCTCTTTGGGAAATAAACGGATGTTCTTCGTGAGCATGCTGTGGGAGCCTGGGTTCCCTTACAGCCTATGGATTTGCAACCCCAAGCTGTGGGTCTACTGAGCTTGGGGCTTTTCTCTAGGGGGTTGAGAGAGTCACGTGGTTTGGAAACACAGTTGCTAGGTTTGCTTCAAAGGGTTACAAGTCAGTAGAGACCAAATTGATGTAAAGATTAGCTCAGAAAGCCAAATATATCCTTGATCTAGATTCCTGCGTTTGAAGTCTGGCTGGAGAGGGTTTTGCTCGCCTCCTGCCTGGCAGACCTAGGGGGAGACAGGCTAGGGGTTTGTGAGACCAGAGCAGTGGAGTGCAAACCAGGCTCATTCCTCCTCAGAGACCCCTTCTGGAATTCAAAGGGGCTGTGACTCATGAAGTGTTAGTGGGTAGCTGGTGTTAGGTAACTCAGCCAAGCTGCCTGAAATATCAGTCAGGCCACAGTGTGCCCCTGTCAGAGCCTAGGGTCCTCTAGTGGAGCCTGTGTCAGGGGGAGAGTCGGATGAGCTGTAGGGATTGGCCCCGTTGCTGAGGACCCTCACCATGACAGTAGCTTGCACCCCAGCCATCATCACCCAGGAGTATGTGGTGTTTCTTCAGGGTAGGTTATGAGGGTTTACCTGGGGACCCCAGTAAGCTGAGGACTGTCCCCTACGTCCACTGGAGCAGGGTGGTAGCGACGGAGCAGTGGACAGATGGCCTGATTTAAGTGGGACAGGCAGGTGCAGAGAGATAGCTAGAAGGCTCTTCTGGCCTCTCACTTTTTGCAAAAGGTTTCAAGGAAGGTGCAGAGAGCCATAAATCCACTCTGGGTCTGTGGGATCCCCAAAAGAAGAAGGGGCCAGAGCGAAGAGTATTGTTTGAAATTGTGATTTGTGAAAGTCAGGTCCTGTGCCCCTCCCACACCTCTCCTCTCCCTTCTCCCTCTCGTCCTCCCCGGTCCAGGGCTGGTGAAGGGAAGGGAAACATGGCTGAGCCCTGCAGAAGGCCACTTCTCCCTCCTTTATCCCCTCCATTCCACGAAAGAGTTGAGCACAGAGCTGGGATTCGCCTGCTCAGCTGTCATCTGTCACTTCTTCTTCTCTTGTTGGATTGACAATCTTCGTGGTCTGCTCATTGTTCTTTGTCAGATGCTTTCTCCAGAACTGACCTAAGAGGGATAGGATCTGATCCCTCTGGTTGCCCTCCCCTGTTCTGGCCTTCTGGACAGTTGCTTGGGCATGGTCCCTGAGTCTGGATGTCTGCTGTCTCAGGGTGTCATCTCTGCTCCTGCTTGCATTTGCCTCAGGGGCTGCTGGGAAGGGGAAGCGACGAAGGGTATGCACCTTGTTGTGGTGACTGTATGCAGTGGGGAGGGAGGTGATGCCATGTAGAGAGGCTCGGTGACAGGCACATAAGCATCTTGGGTTGTGCTGGAGGGGATGCCCAGGGTCCATGGGCTGACGGTCTGCCTCGTTCCTCATTGCTTCCTGGGAAAATCACGTGGGAAAAGCCTGTACGAGCTTAAATGTGTCGGCATGGCACAGTGCTCCTATTTTATTTTTCAAGTCCTACTTTTGTGCTTCTACTGAAATCCAGGAGAGAGTTTCCAGCCTTAGGCTTAGGCGTTCTCCTGCTCCAAATAGATATCGCTGGCTGCTTCAACCTGGCTTACTGGGGGTGAATCATATCACTGGATTTTTACCATTAGAGATTCACTCCTTTGGCTTAAAGATTTCCTTTTCACAATTAGAGTACAGACATGCTTGCAAAAACAATCCTTTCCAGCTCTTGCATTATCAGCTCAGTATCCTGAGAGACAGTTTCAGACTTCTGTTTGGAGAAAGGATGTCTGTGGGGGACAACAGAGGAGAGCAGTGGTGTCTGTCTGGCGGTGGGGTTGGGGGGAAGTGCCACTGAGTGAGGAGGGGGAGTCCCAAGGGGCGAAGGGGAGCCCCGAGGGGCAGGGTGAGCAAAGGCGTTGCCCGTCATAACAGTCTGCAGGTGCCTTTTGTCTGCAGCTTGGGCCAAGTTTTTCTTTTCAAGAACGTAGATCTGGTCTAGCTCATTCTGAAGATAGATTTACGATCAGTGTATGTGTATTTGTGGGTAGAAAGAAGGCTGGGGGTGTCAGCTAATGAGCTGTGGCCAGTACACACCCAAGGTGCCTTGCTGTGCCAAGCACATGCAGTAGAGTTGTGCCTGAATGATGCTTGCCTTCTGCTCCCAGTGCCTCCTGTAGGGGAAGCACCAGCTCTGTCCTCACCTGCCCCCGCCCAGCACTCGTGGATCTCTTACTCTTGACTTGTGCATGGAGGGTCAGGTGCCCACAGTCCTCTGCCCTCAGAGTTGTCGGTGGCTGCTGCTTTTCTGCTCAGGTAACTGCTCTGCAGAGGGCTGGGACACGGAACATGGGATGAACAGAGACTTTGAAATTTTCATGAGCCACACTGAAATAGGTGGTAGCCACTAAGAATCCATTTTGTTTAGTCTAGACAAATAGTATTATGCCGTGGCCTGTCAACATAAAATCTCAAGTTGTGGCTTTCTACAAATCTCAAGGGGGGTGTCTATGCCTCTGAGGACACTAGTGGCCACCTGGGATTAGGGACTATTGTGCAGGTCATTGGCTCGCTGAGCATATTTCCTGCAGAAACACAGATGAGAGGAACATAATTTTCTCAAAGCCTGTCCCCTCTGCTCTCAAGCCTGCCCCAGGACAGAGCTGACTCAGTACAGTCTCCATGGCCAGTTCTGGCTAGAGTCCTCTTCAGCGTCGATGGACTCCTGATGGGCCCTAACACTGTATAGGGTGAGGCTGTACCTGAATAGCGCAGAGACTGGGGTGGCCCTGATGTCTTTAGAGACCCGCAGTCCAGAAAGAGTGGAGCTGCTGAGCCAGCTGAGCCCCCGGACATCTCTCTGTAGTTTTGAACAGTTTTCTAGTTCTGGGGACCTAAGGACAGGTTGTCTGCTCACTTGTGACCGAGCCCTCTGAAGTCAGGATGCGGTGGTGGTTCCTGGGAGAAAGAGTAACGACAGGTGAAGGATTTAGGTTACTCAGGGAAAGGTGAGCTGGCCCCTATGGGAGAAATCTCCAGCATCCTACTGGATGTGTCCAGACAGCACTGGGGTGGACCATCTATCTGCTGAAGAGCAAGGACCTCAGGCTGCCTCTCAAGATCTTCAGGCCCCACGGATCCATCTTGTTCTGTCCGTACACTCAGCATCCAATACAGATGCCACCTGGGGTTTCACAGAGGAACATTGCATCAGAATTGTGTGTGTGTGTAGGTGTGCTTGTGTGTATCTGTGTGTGCACGTGTGTGTGTGCTTGTGTATGTGTGTGTGTGCTTGTGTGTCTGTGTGTATGTGCTTGTGTGTCTCTGTGTGTGATTTTGTGTCTCTGTGTGTGCTTGTGTATATGTGTGTGCTTGTGTGTCTGTGTATGTGCTTGTGTGTCTGTGTGTGTGCTTGTGTGTCTGTGTGTGTGCTTGTGTGTGTGTGCTTGTGTGTGTGTGTGTGTGTGTGTGTGTGTGTGTTTGGGGATCAATGTGTATCAGATCATTTGTCATTAACAGCAACCAGCTTTCAAGACCCTCTCCCCAAAGAGATGCTATCCCAAGATGCCATCTGAATGAGATGGTGTGATGTCAGCGATGCTTACAGCCTGGCCACTGCTGGTGACAGAGAGGGTTCTCCAGGGGGATGATGTGCTTCCTCTGGCCTGGCCCAGCTTTTGTGAGGTGTAGCTTAACTCTTATTGTAATAAAAGAAGACAAGAACATACCTGGTGTCTGATAACCAAAGATCCCACTGAACCACAGGGGTCATTAGTGGCCACCTCAAGTATTCAGATAAGGAATTTGGGGACATCTAGATTGAAGTTATGTCTGAACCAGACAGGAAACTGAGTTTTGAGTCAGTGACATTTGACTCTACTGGTTTCTTACCTGGGCACAGATTCCTTCCAAGAGCCCGAAATCCAAACTTGTGAAACTTCAGTCTCAGACCAGCAGGTCATGTGACTCTGCTTGGGCATATCCAAGGCTAAAGTTCCCACTGACCTGCAGCTCGGATTCCATCAAAGAAGACAGAAGGCTCCAGGATGTGTAGGGCTGTAGGGGCAGAGAGTCATTGGAGGAGAGAGGAGTTGGCACTGACTGGTAAGCCACAGTATAGTCATTTCTGTGCAGTTTCCAGCAATGTCTGATTTAGAAAAGGTGTAGGCTTGAGAAGGGAGCAGGGGTTCCCACAAAAGCAGCCCAGAATCTTCAAAAGGCTGTTGAGAAATGAATGCCTTTATTTATTTTATGAAACATTCTGAGGTCAAACAAAACCCTCTTGCACACATCCCTACAAACTAGTAATATCCATGAAAAGGTACAAAATATCGTTAAAAAGCCATTTACTTTATGTGTATGTGTATTTTTTTTTCCTGCTTGTAGGTTAATGCACCACATGCATGCAGTACCCAAGGAGGCCAGAGGGTGGCGCCAGGTCCCCTGGAACTGGAGTTAAGAGATGTTTGTAAGTCTCCATGTGGTACTGGGAACTGAATCAGGGTCCTCTTAATGGCTAAGCCATCAGTTCCCACAAAATAGTCTTAGTTCAATATCAGTAGATCGATGTCATCAGTAGGCTTACCAAAAGGTCACAAGAGAAGTGAGGGTCATTCTGTGAATGCAAGGATGGTTGGATACCATCACCCAGTGACGTCTGCCATAGGAAAAACCGTCACAGTGGGCACAGAAAATGAATTTGATAAAATTCAACCTGTTCTCATGCCCACTCTCAGAATAGGAGCAGGTTTTGGTTTTGTTTTGGGGTTTTTTTGTTTCCTTTGTGGGAAGCTGTCGCCAGTTCAACACAGGAGGACAAGGGAATGAGAAGCAGGCAGATAAGGGGAAATGGTGTGAGTGTCTGTGCGGGAAATAATATATAATTACCTAAAAGCAGTGCCTCAGAACTTCCGAACGACTCCCGCAAGGTCGCAGAAAACAAGATAAATACACAAAGATCAATTGTATTTCTGTCGATTGGCAGTGAACACACGGAGAATGTAAGGCACGCAATGTTGCGAGTTTCAGCTCACTTTCTCTTGCTGCGAAGGACACCTTCGCAATGCTGGGAAAGGGGCTCATTTCATCTTACAGGTTGCAGTTAACCACTGCGGGGAGCTGGGGCAGGAGCTCAAGCAGGATGTAAGTCAGAATGGAGGGATGCTGCCGACTGGCTTGCTCTCTGGTTAGCATTTAGCTACCTTCTTATACAGCTGAGGTCCACCTGCCTAGGGATAGCACCCTGCAGAGTGGCCTGTGCCCTCCCACTCAGATCACCATCCAAGAAAATGCCCTGCGGACACAATCACGGGCCACTCTGATGGAAGCAATACTTCAAGTGAGGGTCCAGCTGAGAACACTGGGCTACATCAAGCTGAACTGACTTTATCAGCTTTCATTTCCTCTGGCAGATGTTGAGATCGTCCTAAGAGAACGGAAGACCTGTTTGAGCTCACAGTTACAGGGCTTTCAAACCAGGATCACGCAATCTGTTGGTCTAAGTCAGAGGTAGCAAGGAGATTATGGCAGGAACATGGCAGGATAAAGTGTCCTCCCACCTCATGGCAGCTGGGAAGGTCTAGGGGCCTAATATCTACCCTCTTCCAGTGCACACCCCAGTGACCTAACTTCCTTCCACTGTCCCAGCACACAAGGGTCTGCCGCTTCTCAATAGCACCACGGGATGCCAGCTACACCTGTGACACATCTTGGGGACACATTCCAGTGGCTCAGAATAAGACAATTGTGGATCTATCTAAGAAAGGAATCAACTATTGAATCTCTGTATCCTGAAATCTATACATTACTAGTGAATGAAATCTAAGAAGCCATACATGAAAGACATTCTGTGTTCATGAATCGTGACATCAGTTCTCTCCAGGCTGATAAACCTTTTTGAGCAGAATTCCAATCCAAAGCTCAACAGAAGTTGTGTGAGGTGTAAGGGAGAGCTTTCCATGCAAAGTCAAAGGAGTTAGGTCATCTGATGGTAAGACTCACCTTATGGCAATAGTGGTGTCTGTGAACGGGGAGGCATGTTGGTCAGGGACACAGAACAGATTCAGGAGTGGAGCCCGAGTCCGTGCCTGGCTGACTTTTGACAAAGGTTCAGTGGCAGGAAGATTGCTTTTCTCCAAACGGGTCTGGTGCAGTCACACACCCAGGGCTGTGAAAGATTGTGAAGCCGCTGCTCACACTCTAGTAACGAGTCGACTCAGAAGGTTCACAGAATTCGGCGTCAAATACGAACTGGAGGCTTGTAGGAAACAAATTCTTCTGGAAGTGTCTTCAGACCTAACACTTGAGGACCCATACAAACAAAAAACTGGATGAAATTGAACCTTATCAGAATTCGAAGTTTAGGGACTGAGGGGGTGTCCTAGTAGATAAAGTCCTCACTGCTTGGCCTGAGGACCTGAATTTGAATCTCCAAGAACCTATGTGAAAAACTAGAGGTGGGGATGTGGACTTGTATTCTGGGGGTGGGAGTGTGAACCTGTGTCCCGGTGCATTGAGACAGAGACACAAGAATCCCTGGAGCTCATGAACAGCAGGCCCAGCCGACCAGCAAGCTCCAGGTTCAGCAAGAGATAGACTCTAGTCTCCATGTGAATGCACACGTGTGTACATGCACACTCATATACATGTGCACACACATGAAAACACACAATACACAAAGTTTAAAAGACTGTGTCAGAACTGAAAACAGTCACAGAACGGAGTTGGTATTTGTCAAGGTTTGCTCTTCTTAACACAGAATCCTTGAACCTAGAACTTCACTGGCAAAAAATAGGCAGTGAGCTCATTCACAGGCAAAAATGCTTACCTGACCCCAAGGCCCAAGATAATTCACTTGCAGAGCCCAGAGGAAAATACACAGGGAAACTCGGCAAGACCCACTGTCTACCCATCAGAATGACTGAGATAGAAAACAAACCTGGCTCTGCCAAATTCTGACAGAATTGCCAAATTCTGACAGAATTGCCAAATTCTGTCAGAATGGAGAAACTGGGCCACTCCTGTGGCGTGGATGGGACGTAAATGCCATGGCTGTGCTGAGAAGGTCTCAGCAGGGTCTTCTGAGCTTAAACATTTGCACCTGCCACTCACCAAACTCCTCCCCCTTCTTTATATGAGTGAGAGAGACCTACACGAAAGGTGGGTAGCCAGCTACACAGACAGGCACATCCACACACAGATTAGGGTTTGGCAGCACAGAGACAGGACTTATGGATGTACCCAGCAGCCTGCAAGGATCTCCACTCCCAGAAGGATGCATGCATCCAGCAAGAGCCCTAGGCCAGGCACGGGCAAAACTCCAGGAGTGTGGTGGCCTGAGTCCCGGTTTCTGGGGGCAGAGGGAGGGTATTGGAAGTGATGGTGGGCATGATTTACCTCTGTCCGTGTCAGTAACCTGATTGTATTATTTACTGTAGTCACTCAGGATGTCACCAGGAGGGAGAGCTGGGTAAGGAGTTCATGGGAGGTCACCATACTT
This sequence comes from Rhynchomys soricoides, assembly GCA_019843965.1. Lineage (NCBI taxonomy): Eukaryota > Metazoa > Chordata > Mammalia > Rodentia > Muridae > Rhynchomys > Rhynchomys soricoides. The sequence goes on along the minus strand of JADRCH010000171.1, from coordinate 122,259 downwards.
CATGTGGCCGTGACTGTGAGTGTACGGTGAACTTAAAAGCAGACATTTAATTAAGGAAAGCAGGCTGATGCTGTTTACTCTTGTGTGGGAGACTAGCACCTGGAGACGGCATGCGCCTGCGTGTTGGCCTCCTCCAGGACCGCAGATCTGCATATCGTGGTGGTGGTGGTGGTGGTGGTGGTGGTGACTGGGAGGTGTGGGGGGTGCTTTTTTACAAAGCTGGCTGAAGATCTGAGCCGTGGAGTGGGCCCCATGTGACTACCTCAGGGCTCTGTGTGTGAGATGGGGCGGGGTCCTGTGAGCCTTGGTGGCTGGCTTTGAGATCCATTGTCAGCAGCGGAGGTAACAGGTGACCTGCTGCATCATGACAGGATCAGAAGAGCTGTCCAGGTCCTTACGTAAACCAGGTCAGCTCTGAAAATAGAGCAACCATTTTGGGGTCAGTTCTGCCATCCTACATAGACTCCAGTGTTCTGAGAGGAGACTCAGGGATTTAGAGTCAGACATGAAAACAACCAGTGTCTTTTTTTCCAGTTCAGTGAGATGAAGACGCAGGTAGGTTGAGGTAGAGGCCGGGCTGGCCCAGCTCCTCAAGTTTCCATTCCAATAGGAACAATCCGGGCCAGGGGAGGGAGTCTAGCAGCACAGGCAGATTGAAATCAGAAGACCGGACAAAGCTCTGCCTTCCACTTGGCTGTGGGATTTGGTGACCTCATCTGCTCTCCATGTGTGGAGACTGAGACACCCCTGTCTTCTGCACCCTGGTTTTGTGCCCAGCTTCAGTGAGGCAGACACTTGATCTACCTCAGCCCAACTTCCTGGTACTCAGGTGAAAAAGGAATGGCTGCTCTCATTCCTCGGCAGGAAGAAACAGAAGCAGAGAGAAGCAGGTTCGTTTACCTAAAGTCACACAGCCAGCGAGTGGAAGAGCTTGGGTTCGAACCCAACTTTCAAGGACTGCAGGGATCACTGTCTGTCTTACCTCCGTGCCCTGTGGCCTTTGGGCTTTATGTAAAATCTGTTTCCCGGTCTCTTTCTTAAGTCAGCTTATCGGCCTTTAGGGAAAAGAGAAGAAAATAAATAATCAGAATATCCCAGCTGTGGTGACAAGTTCCTCAGCAGTGGGGCTTTAGCCCCAGGTGCAGCTGACACTAAAATCTTAGATCTCTGGCACCCACAGTGTTCAGGGAAATGTTCACAGAACGGGAGATTATTTTGCATCCTCTCTGCTCGCGTGCGCGCGTGTCTGGTGTGTGCGTGTACATTTCTGTGACACAGACACTGTCATCCAATCTATTTAGTAAGCAGAAATAATCGTCACCACATCTGGGAGGTCCCTCAGAAGGGGACTCATTTGTGACATGGTGCATGTCACACAGAGGGTGTGCAGGAGACCATGAAGCTGTGAGCTTGGCACTTGCCACATGGTGCACAAGGCTGTCCCTTCCTGGTGTCATTGTACACACTGTGAAATCACTAAGTTCAAAGAACTGTCAGCTCACTGAACTGAGCTCCGGTCTCCAGAGCCTGGTGCAGCACAGTTCCAGCCCTGGCAAGCTCTCTCCTGCTAGGCCTGGCTACTCTGGATTTTAGCTCCTCCCCTGACAACTTCTGACCTATCTGTCTGTCTGGATTCCCCCTGTCCTGAGATATCCCACAGGTGGAATTCTTCCTGTGGGTTTTGTGTCTGTCTTGCTTTGTTCAGCCTCCAGGTCTCAGGGTTTGCCCGCGTGGAAGTGTGTTGCTTTCACCTTTTTTATTATTGAGTAATATTCCACTTTTCTGGACATGCCACAATTGGTGTCTACTCACTGTTTGTGTGTGAGTTGGTGTGAGCATTGCCTTCACTGCTTTCGCCTCCATTGTATCTGCATACACACACATGCAAACACGCACACTTACACACACACACTCTCACACACGCACACACTCTCACACATGCACACGTTTAAACACACACATACATGCACATGCATACGCACACCCATGCACAGACACATACACTCTTACATGTGTGCATGCACAGAGACATACACACTCACACACACTTATGCACACATACTCTCATACATACACACTCTCACAGATGCACACACATGTACATACACGCACATTTACATACACGCTCACATGCACATGCGAATACATACAGAGGTACATGCACATACATGCACACTCTCACACATGCACACACACAGAAACACACACACGCACACATGCACACACACTTTCACTCATGCGCACACATGCACCTGCACACACACACTCTTACACATGCACTCACACAGAAACACACACACATGCACACATGCACACATGCTCACACACAGAAACACACACATGCACACACACTTTCACTCATGCACACACGTGCACACATGCACATGCACATGTCCACACGCATGCACACATGTACATGCATACATACACGCACACACACTCGTGCACACACACATGCACAGACACACATACATATTCTTACACATGCACACACACACTCACACACACACACTCTTGCGTTATGGTTACTTGCAGAGGTCAGAGAAGAGACTGTGCACCAGGCTACCTGGCCACCAGCCTGTGGGGGTTCTACTGTCTCTGCCACCCAGCTCTGCACAGGTGTGCTAGGATGACAGACACTGCGGTGTCCACGTTTGCGTGACCTCTGAATTGAGGTCTTAATGCTTGTGTGGCTAGTGCCCTAGCCACTGAGCTGATGCCTCAGCCACTCCACGTTGTAACAGCTGATGTGGGGGTCACGGCATCCCAGGAAGCTCCTAGTGTGTGCTCAGGCTGATGGGGAATGCATGGTGTTCACTCCTGGCTGGTCTCTGAGGAGACATGTTTCCTACAGAGACTATTGTTTAGTTGTCTGTTTCTCCTTCCATAAACATTTATTACTTGTGCCTCCACAGTGCTGTGTGTTGGCGTGCTTAGCCAAGGACAGAATTTTCCATTCTCCTTGCTACGGTGACACTGTGGATGGGAACATTTTAGCTCTTTAGTAGATGGGCTCTTGGCCAGTGCGATGCTTAGCATTGGAGAGGAGGTGCTGTCAGGGTCCCGTACGGGGTCCAGTGTGCTCCTCCCTATGATTGAGGTGGCATGGCATGTGGGAATGGAGAGAGAATGTTGTAGATCGTGTGCTACCTCCCGGGACCCTCTGGGACCACATGCCTTATGAAATGTCTTATAGCCTGGGCTGTTATTTAGATGCACGGAGCCAGACAAGCACAGCAGAGCTCCAGGCAAGCCCTGGGAATGCTCTGCCCTGTGTCTCCCCGTGGAAGGACACAGAATCCCAGACAGCACTGTCCTTGTGGGAGGCAGGGGCTGAGAGGACCCTCTATTATGAAAGGAAGGGCAAAGCTGACAGTCACCTTCCTGGCAGGACAGGCCAGTCCCCTGGGTACCATCTACCTTCTTCTGGAGCTGTGGGATGCCATGCGCACAGGCTGTGGTGGCTTTCCTGGACTTGGTTCTCTGTGCAAGCCTGGGTCAGCTCCACTGACCAGCCTCCTCTTTAGCTCTGTGCTGAATGGAATTCTCGGAGCTGTGGGCTGAGGGGAAGGTGCTGGTGGCCCTTGGCCACTCTGAGTGGTTTTTTCTCTCTGGGAGGACTATCTGGGTGTACACTGTAGTCCTAAAGTGATATCCTGCTTGGTCCTGCTAGCCCGTGTGGCACTGGGCTAAATGGCGGCCACATTCTCAGACTTCATCCTCAACACCTGCTAGTCTTCCTAGTGGCATTGCTGACCTGAGGCCTTTTCTTACCCCCTTTCCACAGAAAACAAGAGATGCTTAGTGACTTGTGCCAGGACCACACAGCAGATAAGCAGCACAGCCAGCACGTAACTCAGTGCCAGACAGAAGGCTCTGGCCCCTGTCCTCTGCTCTGGCATCTTGTGTTTTAACAAACTTCCTATTAGATTTTTAAAGCATTTACAAAACGGAATGCCCAGTGGATGGATGGAGGCAGCCATGGATAAGACCTGAGTCTAGCATCTAGGGCTACCTCTCTGTGAGTTCTGTGAAGAACACACATACCAGGATGTGGCGGTGAAGAGGCAGGCTATCTGAGAGGCACCGGAGAACTCTTTTGACTTCAAAGGTGGCCCATGTTCCCAGCAGTGACCTGCTGGTGTGAGCAGTGTCCCTGGTGTGAGGGACAGCAGGCCAGGAGGAAGGAAGGCCCCCACCTGCTCTTTTGTATGCTTGGCCATGCCCTCCTCTGGGACTGCTATGGTGTGGGCTTGGAATGAGTGTTCTCCTAACCCAGGTCAGAAGCAGCCAGGGGGTTGAACGGGTGATTCTACAGATGGGAAAAGCCAGCTAGGACTACCTCAGTTTTCCAGGCCCTATTTTTGATGGCCTACCTCGTGGCTCCAACTTGTGACCACTGTATCAGGATGGCTCCCCTCACCTAGGTCAACAGTGGCTCCCTACTGTGTGCTCAACATGGCACCTGTCATCAAAACCCAGCGCGAGGATTTCTGGGAGACTCCAGGACTTTATGGTTGTGGATAGAGTAGCCTCTAATCTGATGCACAACCGAGAACATCTGATTCTTCTTCTGCCTTACATCTGAGTGCTAGGACTATAGGCCCGCACCACCACCCCTAGACGACAGGGTGACAGGGACAGTGTTCCGGGCTTCCTGCATGCAAGTACTTCCCCAACTGAGCTTCGTTAAAGCCCAACAACTTGTGACATTGTTCATAAACTTTTTATGTGTATGGGTGTTTTACCCTCGAGTATGTCCATGCACCGCATGATATGTGTTCAGTATCTGCAGAGGCCAGAAGAGGTCATCAGTTCCCCCAGAATGGGAATTATAAGGAGTTGACATGGGGGTGCTGGGAATCGAACCTGAGTCCTCTACAAGAACAGCCAGTGCTCTTCACCGCTGAGACATCTCTCCAATGTCACAGCTGGATAGTAAAAGATTTGTTTATTTATTTTACGTGCATGAGTGTTTGCATGAATGTGTGTATGTACACCACATGTGTGCCTAGTTCCTGTGAAAATCCAAAGTGGGTGGTTGGGTTCCCTCAAACTGGAGTTTCTGATATCTGTGGGTGGTGAGGATTGGCTCTAGGTCCCCTGCGAGAGCAGCCTGTACTCAAAACCGCTGAGCCATCCCTTCAGCCCCACAACTATGACAGAGACAGACAGACAGACACACACACACACACAGAGAGTGTACAGATATTTCAGAGTCAGTTTCCAGGTGGGTCTCTGCATCTGTACTTGCAAGGGACTTCTCTTCATTTGGAGGCAGCCTGTGTGGAGACCCCATTTCCGGGTCAAAGGTCAAGCTCTCCACAGGATTATGTTACCTCTGTGGTGAAGACCCTGTCTTCAGCCAGTGCCCAGCCTCTGCTCTGCCTGCCCCCTCTGTTCTGTAAAGAGAAAGTTCTAGGCTGTGCTTAGACGCTGAGGAACCCCGTGCTTCCCGCTGCAAGGATGCGTTGGATTCTTTGGGGAGCCAATTATACAAGGAGAGAGCAAGCATGTTTATTTTTACGACACTGTTTCAAATCCCAGAAATTGATGATGGAATGGCCCCATTAGGTCCCTGCTGCTGTGGCAGTGTGTCCACAGGCTACCTGGGCCTTTGCTGGCTCCCAGTGCCTGGCCTGGGCTGCTTGGTGCAAATCCAACCCAGGAGGTCAACTTAAGCCCCCCCCCCCAGGGCTCTGCTCCTCCCCTTCAGCCTTCCCAGCCCTGTCTGATTTTCTCCATGGAGGCAACAAGCTGGACAGACAAAGAGGCAGGCCAGAGCTGGGTTTGTTCTAAGGTAGTCTAGCTGCAGGCCAGGCAGCCCTGGCAAGCTCTGCCTAGGGAGAGTTGGAGAGCTGTCTTGTGCTTGTGAGCACAAGAGGAAGCAGTCTAGAAACATCTTCAGAAGTTCAAGAGACCAAAAGGGCTGGGGTGGGGTCAGGTGGAATTGCAGGTGCCAGACCACGGGATGAAGCAGGACCCAACGTAGGAACAGAGAGGGGAAGTGTAGAATGAAGTCCTATGAGAGCAGCCCAGGAGGGGGAGGGAGGAAATGAGGGAGGGAGGGAGGGAGAGAAAGAGAGAGAGAGAGAGAGAGAGAGAGAGAGAGAGAGAGAGAGAGAGAAGGGCATCAGGGAGTCATTGATCAAGGCCCTCCCCAGCACCTCCACAAGTAGACTGGCTTCGGGAGGGGCACCAGGTCCATCTGTCCCCTAAGGGGCTGGTGGGAGGGGCTGCAGAGGCAGTGCCCAGAGCTCCCTAGTTTGGAGCTGTGAACATTCTGGGGAAAGACTCCCAACTTGTATGTACATAAAGAGACAGGCCACTGCAAAGACAGGATATTGGGACAGGGGGTCTTGTGTGAGCTGTGAGCAGAACCCAGTGTCCGGTGGGGAAGCCTGGCCACAGGAAAACCTCCAAACCCCAGAGAGACAGGGAGAATCTTGAAGCAGGCCCCGAGATCCAGAAGACAGTGGCCTGGTCAGGCTGTTGGAATTCCTCCTCACCCCAGCTCAGCTGGCTCTGCTACCTCCCATTCTGCTCCTCAACTGCACCTCCTACCCCCAGAGGACACCTGTCCCCTGGGCTGTCATCCGTCACCCACCTCTGGGATGTCACAGCCCACGATCAGGAACTCAGAGGGTCGCCATGCCGAAGCTTGGGCATGTGAATGTGGGGCTGAGCTCCTGGGATATGAGGTGGCGGCCACCAGCAGGAGTCAGTGGAAGTGTGTGGGGTGTGGGGCTGCAGCTTGCACTGTCTCTCTGTGGGGCTGTACCTGCACAGCAGTGAGGCTGTGCTCTTGCGAGCGGGAGAGTGTGTCTGTGCTGGGAGTGTGTTAGGTGCATGAGTTTGCATGGGTCTGCATGGGTCAGGAGAGTGTGTGTGTGTGTGTGTGTGTGTGTGTGTATGTGGTTGGTGTACGTGTGTGTATGTGTGCTGTGAGGTTGGTGTGTGTGTATGTGTGTGCATTACATGTGGAGTGTGTCTGTGGTGTGTGTGTGTGCGCATTACATGTGGACTGTGTGTGTCTGTGGTGTGTGTGTCTGTATGTGTGTGTGTGAGTGATGCGTGTGTTTCGGTGTGGAGTGCCCCGAGGGTGTGGCTTGTGAGGCACCACTGAACTTGAAAATCACCAGCTCCTCTACTTCTGCTTTCTCCATCTGGGGCTGCCCAGTAGTTCAAATATTTTAATTAACAGACTCTCTCAGCAGTCCGTTGAGGTCAGGGAATATCATTAACCTGACTTCACAGATGGGTAAACTGAGGCGGAGTAGGGCTAAGCAATTCTCCAAGGGCTTGCAGAGTCAGCAGAGCAGCCCCTGCTGATGCCAGCTGGGCTCACCCAATGCTGGCCCCATCTACCACAGTGCGCCCGGGGATCAAGGGCTCCTCTCTGCACACGCCTGAGGCCCAGGCTGCCCTCACTAGCCTTGGGAGGCACTGGCCTGCCTTGGTTACTCTCACTTACACTGTGAGAGAATGGGATCCATGCAGACTCTGGGGTTATGAGAACAAGTGCCTCATGCCTGCTCCCTTCATCCCCCCACTACTCAAGCCCGCTGTTCCAAGCCATCCTGGGGTAGAATACCAGAACCCTGGGTCACACCAGGTACAATTTATGCCAATGATAACAGGAATGTTTGGGTTTACAGAAAGGACCCAGAGTCAAGAAGAGGCCCTTAGACTTAGCTGAAAGGAACGAGAACTCATCTCAATAAGAAGAACCCAGGCTTGACCAACTGCTAGTCCATGGCCCTGTTTAAATGCACCCCAGTAGCATTTAGCTCATCCGCAGTCCAGTTTCAAACCCTTTTGGCTGTCCCACAGGCAGCTGGGCACCCTTGGGTGTTATTGTAGGTGCTTTATGTAAGTCTTGGGTGACCTTCTAGGTCTGGCCTCTTTCACTTGGCATGGTGCTCCTGACAGTCACTCATGTTGTAGCGAGAAGCTTCATGCCTGTCTCCTGCCAGTCTGCGGCCGCTCTGCCCACTGTCTCCTCCACTCCTTCAATGCTGGACAGCCAGCTGTGCTGTCTCTGGCTGTTTTGAATGGTGCCACAGTATACATGTGTGCAAGTATGTTTTTCTGCTTGAAATTCTTCTTCGAGGCACGGGCTGCTTTTCTTGTTGCTGTGACTGAATACTTGATAGAAACGAGGAGGGGCTTGTTTTGTTCACCGTTCATCCACCAAGGAGGGGACACTCTGGAGGAGCAGCCAGGAGATGGGGTACAGACTGGAACCAGGGCAGTATAAACTGCCTTCTGCCAGCCGGGCCGCACTTGCTAAAGCCTCCAGAGAATGGTGCCACAGGCTGGAGTCTGAGTTCAGAACATGAGCCCGTGGGAGCATTTCAGAGCCACGGCGCAGCAGGTCACCCTTGGCTTCTGTCTTGGATGAGGTTGGCCTTGCTCTCCCAGGTACAGCCTGGGCTCCTATACTCTTCTTGTGTGTTTCGGGGTCCCTTTGAGTTGTAGATACAGCTTCCACCACTCCACACAGGGACTGGAGATTGGTGACTTCCTGGACCATGTGATTCTGACCAGTGACAGTTCAGGTCAGCCCAGACCCCTGGGCTACCCCATTGAGACAGGCCCTAACCCCTGAGCACGCACACCCAAGTACAGGTTCAGAGTGACTTTCCTATCCATTTTCTGACCTAACCCGTCCCCTGGGAGGGAATCAGCATTTTTATAAGCTCTGTGCTAAGCAGGGATTAGGAGCCATTTGGGGAGTGGATTAGCACAGTTACCCCTGGGATGAGTCTTCCTCTTGGCTACTTCTGCTTTTTTCCCTCATCCTGGGCCTTCTTGCTGAGCCTCATTATTGAAAGCACCTAAGCTCACATTGGTCCTTTCACTCAGCACCAGCCCAGGGTAACAGGAACCTGTGACACAGCCGCTATGAGCTGGCTGCTTCTGTGACCATACACACCCTAGCTTGAGAGCCTGTCCCTCAGTGTCTGTTTAGAGTAGCTTTCTTACTGACTGGCCCTGCACTGCTTGGTTCTCTGTGGTTCTCTCTACAAGCTGCCAGCCGCAGCATCCGTACCTGAGTCCCTCCCAGAGGTGGGACAGGGATCACCCCGCCTTGAACATCTGCAGGCTCCGACTCCGAGAACCTGTTGGAAGCTCTGCTCAGGAAAAGCACACATAAGCAAGAACAAGAGCCAGTTATAACCAGAATCCGGTGCTCTGGATAATTTCTCTTCCCTTCTGGAGAGTCAGGGGGGAGAGAATGAATGAAAACAACTGAAGACACTGGGGGGCGGAGGGTGGGTGACGTTTTCCCAAAATGCTTTTCAGGGGGGACCCAGCATGCAAAGTGTTCCTGGAAGTGTCCTGAGGCCATTTGTCCTGCTACAGGGACACTTGTTGCTTTGTGAGAGTTTGAAGGACAGACCTTCCCGGAGAGTTCGGTGGCATTAGATGGAGCTCAGTGGCGGTTGTGCTTCCTACAAAAGAGGCAAAGTGGAGCGAGGCTCAAAGTTTAAGACTGACACCATTATCATCTGCCCCATGATGATGAATTAATATTAAGAGCAACTGCAGGTCCTGGCCACAGGGTACTCAATTTATACCTCCCACTGTGCGCACCTCCTACTGTGTGCACATCCTCTCCCTTGGTCCTCACCCCATCTCCCATCTTCAAGACCTTCAGAACCCAGCCCTTTCCCAGTGCTGAACCCAGCTTGACCTCTCAGTTCTCCAATGCTCATCCTATCTCTGAGTCCTCATCACAGCCCTGTCCACCAAGGGTGTTGGTGTGGAGACCTGGAAACTACTGACCTTGATTTTAAAAGCAGTCTGTCTGTCACTTGCCATCACTTCTGCGATTAGGAGCAAGTGGAGTCCCTGGTGTTCAGGAAGGAATGCAGCACTTGAGGGGAAATCTGGCTTGACCTCTTTGTACTGTGGTGTTCCTACCCACAGGCACACAGTGCCCCAACCTTCTTTCCCAGGAGCTGGTAAGAACAGACCTGGAAGCTAGTGCTCTAAACACCACCACCCCCACTTCTGTCTAGGACAGTATCCTGAGGCCTCTGTCACCTTCTGAGACTCAGAACCGCTGGGAATCATTCTCATGTGAGTGGACACTGAGTGACCTGTCTCCACAGTCCATGTTGTGTGGACTGATCCTGGAGCCCTCAGAGTGTCTCGCGATTTGAGTCACACTGGTCTCCACAGTGGACTTTATTTCCAGTAGTTTCTTCTGGGATTGTTGGGCCCTAACTCACCCCAGCATGAAGGGGTCCGAGGTATGGAGGTAAATTCTACCAGACACACCACTTCAGTCCCAGAGGCCACGGGCACAATGTAGTAGGGCTGGACAGAGCCTCAGTGCAGGGCTACCCTGCACTGGCATGCTGATTTCATGGAGGCCCACATGGGGGTAGACAGTATGTTTTGCTCTGTGTTTGTCTGAAGCTCACTCTCCTGATCTGAAGCCCGGAGAGACATTACCAGGTAGACACCGGAGAATCCAGGGGGGGGAAGGAGGTACTTCCATGAAGGACAGGTCATCTGGGGTTGGGAAGAGGCATCTGCCGAGGTACTGCTGGCTCCCCAGTGTGTGGCCTTGTCCTGTAAACGATGCAGGAAAATTTCATGTAACATGGAGGTGCTTCACAGGGAACGGCGACTCTGACCAGAATATATACTTACTGTTTTGTCTCACACCATCATGTGGAGCCTGAAGCCCAGAGTGAGTCTGGGCAGTTTCCGCTCAGGTTCCTACTTGCTGGGCTCAGGGCCCTTCCCAGGCATGGCTCAAGGAGAGGCTGAAGTCGTTATGCAGGGAGAATGCAGGACATGATGCTCAGGCCTTGCCTTCTCTCTCCCGCCCATGGTTTTGCATCTCTGGCAGAGAGTTTGGTGCAAAAGAAAGGCCTGCTTCGTCTCCATCTCCACGGACCTATTTCTGTCGTGCGGTCTGCCTCTGCTCTTCCTTTTCTGACAGCCAGCGTTTTCAAACACAGATTTTGCACAGATCCAGTGTGAGTCACAGGGCTGGGTGGCCACACTGAGATTTCTGGAGCGCAGGCTTCCTGCAGGCGGAGAGCACCGCCCCCTTTGACGGGGACAGGGGCAGGCACCTGCACAGGACAGGGGTGTGTGACCATCACAGCTTTGTCTCACCTCGATGGATGGATGTTCTGAGCCAGCACTGGTAGCACTCTCCAACAACCCCAATTTAACACGCCCTTTCTGATACTCACTGTAGCTACTGGGGTCCCAGGACCCGCAGAGTCTACTATAGCCAAGGCAGACAGGAAGCAAATACTGCCATAGTAGGAGCCTGCCTGTCACAGAAAACGGACATGGACTGAAGTCAGCTGGGAGAAAAAACATGGGACAGGGTTCCAGCGTCTAGCTGTACCATCTGGGAGTGGAGAGAGACCACTTTCTTGCCATGTTCTGTGGGAGACATCACATGGGTTTATGAAGCTCAGCCACATAGACATGGCTGAAGACTGCGTGACCAGCTCTGTCTCAGTCCTCTGGTGGTTGAGGACCGAGTGTGTGACAGAAGACAATTACGTTGGACAGGACAACCCAGTGACTCATGCCTCCCAGGAGCTGAGGGCAAAGACCTCTCCTGGGAAGTTAAATTCCCCACTGCCCAGGGCGCCTTGTGACAGAGACCAGGTGCTTCTGAACCCCACATTCAGTGGGCAATGGAAGCCAGCTATGCTGCCCACAGAAAAGTTGGAGAGAAGCCACCCGTTTTGTGCCACCATCAGCAGGACTTGTGTACCAGCTTTTCTCAAGTCAGACACCTATGTCCAGGAGAAAGCCTCCCCATGTGTGTCCCTGTTGGAAGACAGCCCCATTTCATGTGTCCTTCTGGCTTCCAAGACACTGACACCCTTCCCAGGGAGCCGCTTTCCTCTGGCTTCTTGTTGCTGCGGAGACAGAGGCCAACGTCACCTTGTTTCATTTCCAGAGCCCCCACCTTAGTCATGCTCGCTCCTCTGATCCCTCGCCTCCTATACACCTGCTCTCGTTTGATCTTAAAAAACGTTCTAAAAAAGAAGGTCTGTGTGAAGGGAGTGTAAACCGAGCTTATTTACGACAAACCAGTGGAATCCAAACTTTGGCAAAGAATTCCAGAAGAGGCTGCTGGCGGCCAAGACGCGTCTGGTGCATCAACGGATGTGACATTTCCGGTCCAGCTGGATTGAGAAGCCTCTGACCTGTCTCTGTCTCCCAGGGCCAGATGCCTAACCTCACAGAATCTCTCTTTCAGAGACAAAAAGCAAGCCAACACCACTGAAGTGACCCTGCAGAGCCACCAGCTCCAGAGTAAAGATGGGGAGAACATGCCCTCGGGACACCTCGGGTCAGAAAATGCTGGACTTGGGGGTATGGGGATGAGGGGTTCTTGGTGAATAGATGGCCCACTTGTTTGTCCTCTGGTCTTGGGGGCAGCATGCTCTAAGACAGGTCTTTTCCAGGCCAGTTTGTGGAACAAACCAGGAGATCGGACACCCAGGAGGAGGGGCACAGGGGAAATCGTTACTGGATTTGCCCAAAGCAGGGAGGACAGTCACACTGGTGTTAGTTCCAGAAGTTAGCAAAGAGGAACCAAACGCTGTGGTCAGAAGGGCCACCAGTGCTCTTTCCCAAGGTAGGCAGGTGGTAATCCAGCCACAGAAATTCCCAGAGCACTGTCTTGTAACTGGATCTTATAAGCCGAAGAAGGTGTGGCCAGGCAGAGGAATTGAGTTCTTCTGGCTGCCCTGGGCTGACCTTCACCCTATCTCAGCTTCCTCTGGTTCTCCAGGTCAGGTGGCTCCATCTCTGCCCAGAGGAAGGCTGCCATGCCTCATGGTTTGCCCACACTTGCAAGGCACTGATCTAGCAGGATGTCCCCTGGAGAGGCCCCTGAGCTCCTGACCTGCACTCCTGACACTCTGTTTTCTTCCTTGGAAGAGACAGCTAGGCCAGCTGGTTATTTCAAAAACCATGGAAAGAATATTCTAGAAACAAGAATAGCTCCCTCGAGGGCTGGCTGCCCAGCACTTTTCTTAGCTTGCTAGTTCCTGCTGTGCAGGTCCCAGTTCTGATGGGTTTTCTCTGGCCATCTTTTCAATAGGGCTTGCTGTCTCTCAAATTGCCCTCCTTGTCTGTGGGGGCACTTAGCTCATCTCTGGTGACTATTTTTGTTCCTCTCACAAGGACAGGTGCTCTGGGGGTGTGTGTGTGTGTGTGTGTGTGTGTGTGTGTGTGTGTGTGTGTGTGGCTTTGTTGGTCAGCACTTCCTGGGTCCTAATATCTGGCTCATGCCTTCCTCCCCCTCTCTAGTGGTGTCTAGGCAGGGCATGCTAGCCACATGGGTGGAGGCTGGATAACACAGGGGAGAACCTGTAGGCAAGTACTCATCCAGGATGGGGGGCAGCTTGGGAAAGTGGAGCATGGGAAAATCAAGGCCGTAAAAGCTGGTATTCCACGTTAGAGGGAAGGCTCCGTGTGTGTGTGCAGGCTCTAGGCCTGCACGCCATAAAAGAAAGTGTGTGGAGGGTCACATGGATCCCTGGCCAGTTCAGAGTAAACAGTGATGCCATCATAGGATATGTCTGTCAAGGAAATGAGCTGCTCACGGTGAGGATGTGTTCCCCATCCGAGGAAGCAAGTTAGTCCATGGCTGGCATGAGTCAGGGATGATGCACATGCAGTCTACATGGACTGTGATCTTGTGCAGGTTTCTGCTTTGTGGGAGTCCAAAGGATAGAGGGTTCCAGCCTTACATGCTTTCATTTGTAGTAAAGGGAGTCTTCGTGTGGAAGAAAGCAGACTCCATAGTGCCTGGATGGTGGCTTCCTGTTCCCTTTCCTAGAAAGAATTCTGCTCTGCTTTTTCCTGGCCTGTTGGTTAAATCAAGATGACAGGGGTGTGTGTGTGTGTGTGTGTGTGTGTGTGTGTGTGTGTGAGAGAGAGAGAGAGAGAGAGAGAGAGAGATACAGAGAGACACAGAGAGACAGAGACATAGAGAGACAGAGGCAGAGAGAGAGAGACATAGAGAGACAGAGGCAGAGAGAGGCGTGAGAAGGAAGACATTATTAATCTCTAAAATCCGAACACCAGAGCTCACCATTCTGGGCATGCAAATGGTACCCATTTGCTCATGGGGATAGCTTAGGATAGCTCATCTTCCCGGATGGGAAGGTGATAAGGTAAAACAGGGAACATCGTCTATTCATTCAGGCCTTGAGCCGCCAAGACTCAGCAGGCCCCCAAATTGATGGTGACCAGTTTCTTCTGTAGCCACTGTTGCTCCAGTTGGGTCCCACTCCACTCATTTGAATACAGAAAACCTGTGATGGGCGGCACCCTTTGTTTCAGTGGGATGAAAATTTTCCCTGGTGGCTCCATGAGGTGGTGTGGGCTTTGCAGCCCCCAAGGGGACATTAACACTTCTCCAGCAAGAAGAGCTCTCCAGCAATCTGCAAGGTGGTTCTCCTTTTCCAGTGAGGGCACCTTGTACTGACTGGTTTCATGTGTCAACTTGACACAAGCTTGAGTTATCATAGAGAAAGGAGCTTCAGTTGAGGAAATGCCTCCATGAGATCCAGCTGTAAGGCGTTTTCTCAATTAGTGATCAAGGGGGGAGGGCCCCTTGTGGGTGGTGCCATCCCTGGGCTAGTAGTCTTCAGTTCTATAAGAAAGCAAGCTGAACAAGCCAGAGGAAGCAAGTCAGTAAGTAACATCCCTCCATGGACTATGTATCAGCTCCTGCCCTGTATGAGTTCCAGTCCTGACTTCCTTTGGTGATGAACAGCAATGTGGAAGTGTAAGCTGAATAAACCCTTTCCTCCCCAACTTGCCTTTTGGTCATGTTTGTGCAGGAATAGAAACCCTGACAACATCTGAATGACTTGCTCACAGAGCTTTAGGGGTTCCTTGGAGCAGATAGTAAAAGGTAAAGCCCTAGGGGAACCTGTAGAATAGTTTAGAGATAAGCACCCAGGCAGCTTGTACTGTGAACTGCCCTTCTGCGATTATGTCTTATCTGCCCATCTGTTGCTGCCTGAAAAACTATCACAACAAGGGAGTCTTGATAGAACACATGTTAGCCATGTGACATGTTAAACACAGCTCAGCTGGACATGGTGCAAGGCTGAAGTCAAGGTGTGGGGTCAGAGCATGGGCAAGGCCCAGCTGGGCATGGTGCAAGGCTTCGTCAAAGCTGGCAGCTGGGGTTGTGATCTCAAGTGCAGTTTGGCTAATAAGGGTGGTTGCCAGGCTCTGACCGTGTTGGTGGTGAGCAGAATCTTGGAGGCTAGCTGGCTGGGAGGCCATGTTTTATAGAAGCTGTCAACTCCTCTTCTTCCTGGATCTTCCAGCCTGGAATTCAGCAGCAGCAAGATGGATGTCATAGGTGATAATGTCACTTCTGTGTTCATACCAGTTCTGCTGTAATTGATCTGTTCATGATGAGTAAGGCATGAGTCCTGCCCCCACCACAGGAAGGGGTCTGTGTAGCACATGAACCAGGAGGTTGGGACCCCGGGTGACTCCATGTATCATCACCATCTTGGGCAATTTGTCTGCAAGAGATCAAGTTCCTTCTTGGTAGTGACTGAATCTGCAGCCCCAGGTCAGGGGCTGGCTGTTGTCCTTGTTTTACAGCTTAGGGACCTGACTCACAGAAAGGCTTAGCAGACACCCGAATCCTGCAGTTGGGCAATGCCTCACCCTCTCTAGCCCTACAGAGCTCCTCCTATGTCATCATGCCTTGGCATCCTGATTTTTGGTAATGTCTTGGTCTTCAGGGTTCATATGGTATCAGTGCCTCCCGTGTCACAGATTTCCATTCCTACCTAGCCTGTGTCCTCTTGTAGCTCATGAGCTCCAGGATGGGGAGTTGTGTCCTGTGCTCCCAGATCCCACTTCAGTGCCAGGCACTAAGTAAACAAAAGATAAACGAGTTAGTGAACAGAGTCATATCCTTACCTTGGTCAGGCCCCCTGCTGTATTTAGTTTTCTATTGCTGTGATAAGAAGCTCTGACCAAAGCAACTTAAAGAGAAAGAGTATTTGGTGCTTATGGTTTTGGAGGGTCAGAATCTGTGATCATTACCTAGGAGAGCGTGGCAGGCAGGCAGGCATGCACTGGAGCAGTAGCCAAGAGCTCACATCTCGAGACAAAAGCATGCCGCAGAGAGACGGAGCACACTGGGGACAGGAGAGGCTTTTGAACCCTGACATCCCATCCCCAGTGACACACTCACTAAGGGCACACCCTCCTCAGCCTTCCCTAACTGTTCTGCCAACTAGAGATCAAGTATTCAAACCTATGAGCATCTGGGGCCCATTCCTATCCAAACCACTACAGACACAGGGGTCCTAGACCCCTGAGATTGCCATCATGAAGAGCTGCCTACTGTGTGCTGGTCCTCTTGCAGATCTCCAGGCCAGATGCTAAAATCAGGGGTTTTTGAGCTGTGAGCAAGAACTCCCCCAGAAGATGCTGAGCAAATCTCCCTGCCGCCACCCTCTTGCATGGCCACTGGTCATTCTTGGTCCTCTGTTGCATGGTCTTTCAGTCACCACCTCTTCCCAGGAGGCTTTCTCCCATTATGCATCCTGTTTTCTTTCTGGAGAGGCATACATTGTCTGAGTACCACAGGGTGCATGTGTGTCCGCAGACCATTCCTGACAAATGATGGCTCAGGTGACAACTTCCTTCCCACTTTTTAATGGCGTGAATGTTGTACACTTTCAGTAGAAACTGTTTACTGGATTTTGATTTTGAAGCTTGGACTGGTGAGAGGTTTCTCTGGAGACACTAGGCAGTTGCCGAAACTCAATTGGGTGCCGCCGTGTTATGTGGTTCCATAGACAGAATGTCTTCAATGCATTAAAAATCATACATATTGCGGTGGGGGAAGAAATGTGCTGTGTGTGTGTGTGTCACACACACACACACACCAAAAGAATTGTGTGGGAGAAAGAGAGCCCTATAAGCAATCAGCTTTTGTGAGAACGGAGGCTGTAACATTCTAGGATTTTCAGCCCAGCAGCTGGAGAAAGAGTGGAGCTGCCCGCGCGGCTCCTGTCTGATGGCGTGAAGTCCACCACCTCAGCTGGAAGGGTCAGTGAGAAGAGAGCCCTCCATGTTTCCCTGTCTTCTTGCAGATCCTGTATCCATGGGACAAACCTACTCTGGCCTCACTGGAAAGACACCGGCTTTGCTTACCTGTGAACTACGGTGTTGCTCTCAACTAGAGATGCCTCACAGAACATCCAGAGTGGCATGTGACCAAAAGTCTAGGCCCCCACATCTCAGTCACGGGGATATATCTGGTCTTGGCCTCCTCAACATGAAGTGGCCTTATCTTTGCTTAGGCATATTTTGGAAGATGCTATTTCCAAACATGGTCACAGTCTGAGGATTGGATGGCCATGATGGGATGACACTCTTGGGCCCTGCGCAGCTGTGTGAGGAGGTAGGGTTCAAGGCACAGTCTTGTCCAGTCAGGTCCTTTCTACCCTACCTCCAGGCTATCTCAAGGGATGCTGGCAAATGAACCACCCAAACAAAGCCACTGGCACTATCATTAGACACCCTATTTCCCCCCGCCCCCCATGTCCATCTCCTCCCTCTCGGGAGACTACCTCCGAGTCTGATAGTGACTCTGTGTTGGCTCCTTCCTGGGAGAGGAAGATTAACAACTGCCTTTGCAGGTGCACTGGAGTTTTTATACAGACATAAAATCTGTTTCCACCCCAGTTAAATGGTGAAGTTCAATGCTGCGTAGCTCCTTAGATTCCTTGACTCCATCAGGGGCGTCTCTTCAACGGTGTTTTTATATGGACTTTTGGCTGAAGGGAGTGTAAATGGCCCATTTCTCTTCAGGATTACACTTTACTGTCTTATAACCTGTACAATATATGGGCTAAATAATGGCTCTTTGGCATCAGAATCTTGGCGGATTTGGAAATACAGCGAAGAGAGACTTTTTGAGTAGGTTTTGTTTGAAATAAACTGTTCGCCAGCACCCAATATTGGCTCAAAATCCTGGGGGGAAGAGTTAAATAAATCAAAGAGACAGGTGCAGTTTTTAGATTACACAGCCAAACTCATACAAAATCCCTTTGTCTAGACTGGACAAACACGGAGTGTTATTTGAGACACTTTGATCAAATGCCCTACTGTTAACCCACAGTCCGCTAAATGCCCACAGTGTTTGGGGAAGTCCGTGTTTGGGGCACCTCGGACAGTGTGCAAAATTGCCCCAGACTGTGACAAGGAGGTGTGCCAAGTGGGTCACTCTCAGCATCCTTGTGACCAGCCCCCAGCCAAGGAAAGGGGGCCGAGTGTCGGACACACCCACACAGAATGCAGGCATCTGGGAGGACCAAGGAGGTAGCCAGAGGGTCTGGGGCGAGGCCCATTGGGCAGTCTCCCTGCCCTAGGCAGGACTGAGAACCAAGTCTATAGAGAGGACAGACCCTGTGTGTGGTCAGCATGTCTTCCTCCAGCACCCAGACAGATGAGCCCAGCGGGTGCATTAGCACAGATTTGGGAACTGTGCTGGGTGAGAATGCTTCTCTTTCCACCAGAGCTCTGCTCCCATCCCTCGCTGTGCACCTCAGAGATCCAGGAGCAGGAAGCTGCACACCTGGGCTCAGGTGAATAGAGAGAGAAGTCAGTAGTAGCTCCTGGATCCCAGCACTCCCTTGTGTTCTCTGGCCTAGGCACCCAGTGCTCTCTCAGCATTTGGAGTCCAGAACTCCATGACTAGACTCCAGCTGCGTTTGTACCAACTGCTGGAGACCCAGCTTTTTACATGGAAGTCAACATGTATCCAGGGTTCAGGGCCATGTGCTGTGTGACCACAGGAGCCTTTGCCTGGTCCCAATCTGCCGTGTCAGCAACACAGTGACTTTCCCATCAGGCCTTGAGTGATGCTTGGAACCACTGAGCTGGAAACCCAATTCTTGAAGACCCCTGGGTCAGGCCGTCAGTGCCTGTGGGTCGGTGAGATAAGAGGTTCCTTAGGGACAGAAGTGACACCCACTGCCTGGGAGAGCAAGCCCATAGGGCAGTCTGTTTCCCTGTAGTTTCCCCTGTAGGACCCCCGCTTTCTCAGACTCTTCTCTCTTAAGGTACAACAACGTCCTTGAGATGACCTGTGAATTTACACGTCCAAGGGATTGTGACTCCACTGGGACTCGGACTGGGCAATTTGGAGAGTGTCCAGGTCTCAGGCTACACAGAGATGGGAGTGTGGAGGAAACAGAGGAGAAAATAGGTCCATGTGGAAGAGAAGCTGCCCGGGACTGACCGAGGCTCAGCGAGTGTAGAGCCTAGGGTGAGCATGGGACTAAGGTTCTCGGCCTACTTTGGGCTGGGAATGCACCTACCAGCTGTTTTGGGTGTGGTAGTGAGCCCAAGGGTGGTTTTCCCTTGAGTGACCCTCCGTCTGGTTCCATCAACTCATCTCCAGACTCAAGAGTTAGAAGATGCAAAGGAGCAGCCCAGTGTGAGGGTATCAAACTGCCTTTGTAGGTGGGATTGGGGACATCTGGTTAGCAAGATGCTGGGGAGGTCAGGGTGCTGCTGGGGTATTCTGTGGAAGTGAGGACTCTCAAGTGCACTCATACATCCCCCGATGTCCTGAACCCCCGAGCTTCCCTACTGCTTTGAATTCTTCCCCTGAGGCCCTTCCCAATGCTGCAGAGCCACTGACCTGCAGAGGAGTTGGGCTTTAACTTCCAGATAGACAGGTCTGTCTCTGCCTCCTTAAGCCTAACACCAAGGCTTAAAAATGTCCAGGAAGATAAGTGAGATTGGGCCTCTAAGATTCACTTGGTGCAGGCTCCTTGGCTAATCCACGTCTTCTCCCCATGGGACTGTTAGAGAAGCTATCGAGATGGCAAAAGAGTACAGAGGCCTATCTCAACAGCATGGTCCAGTGGTAGACATGGTGAACAGAGTTACAGACCATACCTCAGGCTGTTGCCTTTCCTGTCTTTGTCACTGGAAGCCACCTTGGCCAGAGAAAAAAATGGTGGCACATTAAAGCCAACTGGGCTACCAGCTTCTTCTCTGGCAGAGCCTCCCTGGTTTCACAATAGCACCCTCCCCCATCCCTTCCCTCCTGCATGCAGAGCCTGTGAGAGCCAGCCTTCCTGAGTACATTGTTCATGCGGATGTGTCCAGCACCAGGGGCTGCAAAATGCTCCAAGTTCATAAATCATGAGAAACAAGGACGCAACCTTGGTCCTTGGTGCTGCCAGTACACTCCTAATCCAATCGTGAGATGGAAGAGCGGCTCCATTTGTATAATTCCCTATGAAAAGTCAGCAGATCTTTGCATTTTAAATGCTGCCCCATACGGCCTCTCCACAGGGACAGCATAGCCTCCTTTTGATGGAACAAGTGTCAAGCAGGAAGGATAGAAACAAAGCCTGGTGTAGCTACCTTCCCAGAAACATTTATTTAGACGGCTTTTAATGCCTAAACCTGCAATGATTTCTCTAGAAATGCTGTCCAAGATGCCAATAGTGAGCATTTCATGATTTGTTGGTATTAGGAGCAGCCACGGTACAAACTATAGATGCTGATCTGTCTTTAAGCTGTTGCTGCCATCAGGACCCCATTCTTGCTGTTGCCCCTGCCCAGGTGGCGAAAGAAAACCTCAGTGAAGAACTGTGGTAGTGGTATGTTAGCTTGCACTATGGAGTCATTCACTCTGCTCATTTCTAGTACAAGTACCATTTGTGGTTTTTAAGTAGCCATCTGGTCAACCTGAGACACAAACCTGAAGTCTACTGGGTTAGTTGTTACAAGTCTATGTCTCAGAATTGAAAGGAAATGTTAATTCTATGAAAGAGCCCAGACAGCCGCTGGGACACATGACAAGTCTGAGAGGAACCCCTTCTTTAAGGGGTGATCTCAGTGTCCTCTAGGTCCAGCTTAAATGCATGTTGGTGGCAGATGTCCATCTCTGAGGAGTCAGCATATGCCACCCAGGGACAGCTGACAGCTTAAGGTTGCTAAGCAGGGCTGGAAGAACTGGTCTCCCTCTGACTCCTTCACTGAAGCCATCAGGGGCCCCTCTGTGGTGACTCTCTGTCACATCACCACAACTGAGTTAGTGTGCTCGGTTGCATAACAAGTTGCCACAGATCAAGTGTCTGATGCCAGCAGGAGTTCATTCTGTGTTGTACTGGAGGACTCGAGTCCAGAGCAAGAAGTCCTCAGGTCAAGACACCCTTCAAAGGTTCTGGGGTGTGGGGCTCCTTCCTGTCTCTGCCAGTCCCTGGTAGCTCTTGGCCAACAGCCCTGTTTCCACCTTCATCTGTCCTGTGTCCCAAACTTCTACATTTATTTTTGAAGACATAGACCTAGGAATTCCAGCCCTCTCCTCCTCCAGTAGTGTAGAATGCCCTCCTTGTGTTGAGAGGTGTATCTTCTTTCTTAACCATGTCTCATTCACAGACTCGGGCTTACAAGGGCATTTTTTTTTTCTGGAATGACCAACTAGGATGCTACAGTGTCACAGCCTTGTGGAATCTTCTCTCTGCTCATCCTTTTGGTTGTTCTTTAGCCCTGTGGGCATCATAGCATGCACATGTCCTGACAGAACACCGAGGAGCACAGGAGCCAGGACTGAGCTGAATGTCCTTACAGTTCAAAGTCAGATTCCCTCTGCGCACTCTGGCTTCCTCCCTACGGCTAGTCTGGCTCAAGGGAACTTCTTCCTGTGCAGATAATACCCTAACACCAGACTAAGTTGTATGTCCCTCCACATAAACATATAATGGATTTAATACACACATATATGTACATGTGTGCATACACAAACACACACATGCATAGAATACATTCATGAATATGAACACATCTATACATACACATGTGTATATATACACACATGCAGATATACACAATTATTCATACATATTGCACATAGACATATGTGCACACTCACACAAACATATATGCACATACACGAATGACCATACAATCGCACATTCACATATGAGTACATATATGTACACATAAACATATACCTATGTGCACATATGCTTATACATATATGCATGTAAATTCATATGCCTATACATGCATGCACATGCAAGATAGACATACACAAACACAGAATATACATGCACATGTAGGTATACAATGTGCATGTAACACATTTACACATATAAACACATATACTAATTTACGTGCTTGAACATATACAAGGTACAAATGCACACACATGTACACATATACTTATAAACAGATGCATATATACACACACATAAACATACATTGGACACATACATACATATATCGACACAAATATACACACATAAACATATATTGGACATGTGCACATGTACATATATAGACACACTTGTGTAAATACATATGACCATATGAATAGTCATGTACTGACATACATGTGAACAAACACACACATGTATGCATATATATATGTGCAAATATATACAAATACATGTTTACACATGCATATGTACACATATATACATTCATATACCTATACACACTTATAAAAACATGTGCAGATATATAGAAGCCCAGCTCAAACCTCCCCACTTTTCTCAGTAGAAGGCAACCATGAGAGATTTATTTTCTGTCCTCTGGCCAATGACCTCAACACCTTGCCTGGAGCATGAGGACAGACTGCTTGCATGTTTACATGCTTACGCTGAGATTTTAGAACGTTCCCTACTGTATGGCTGTGGTCAGGATATGGCTGGGCCTGGCCTCAGCACTGCTCTGGGGGCAGGGGTCACATCTTAATCTTTGTCTTCTAAAGGTATCAAAGGTACATGTCCATTTCTAACGATCAGTTGGAATCAGCTTAGTTTTGGGACGTCACTCCCCACACTGGGGACACGCCCATCACAGGACTGAGTGCCCCTGGTTCTGCTTGGGGCCTTGCACCCATTTCCACTTCCCAACCCACATTCCCAGGGCTGTCCTGTCTGTCACAGAGCATAGCCAACCCCACTGAACAGATGAAGCAAAACCATTTCCTCCACTGAGCTTTCTTCCCGGCCATGGTGTCTTAAGGACCCCATGCCTCTGTCTTTTTCTTCTGATCTCTACAGACTCTACCCCAGAAATGTAAAGAATTATTCGGTGTTTGAAGTCAAGATCACCACACATGTGTCAGTTTGAGGGCTCGAAAGCCCTTGAAACCTGCCACCAGCAGCCACCACTTAACAGCACCCGTGAGAGTTTACTTTAGGAATCTAGGGATGATTTTTCTATGTCCTATAACTATCTGCTTGTCAAAGCTGATATCTGGAGATGAGTGGTCCTTAAGTTACTGAGCATGGAAGGTATAGAGGCACCTGTCTCCCTTCATCTACTGTTCCCTATGATTCTCTGGGGTATACTGATTCCCTATGATTCTCTGGGGGTGGGGTGGGGTGGGGCTGAGCGAGGTGGTAGTGAATGAGACTATGAAGAGGAGAGTCTGTGGGTGGCCTGTGGGCAACACCACAGAGCAGGGAACAGGGGACTCCTGTGCCGCATATGTACAGACACCCTGATGGCTCACACGGCATGGCAGAATTAATCAAGGTGGAGAATGAGCCAAGAGCTATGAGCGGTTACAGGAGAAGTTTGGATTTTCAAGAACAGAACATCCTCATCTAGATTAGATCTCTGGGGCAACAGCTGATCAATGCTGAGCAAGATGACTTGCTCACAAGAGCAAGAGCTCTTGATCACAAGAGCAAGTGACTGCTCCTGGGAGAAGACAGCGGGACCCAGGTGGGCCTGGCTCAGTGAAGAAGTCCAGTAGCAGAGAGAGCACAGCCATTCATTCATCTACAGCCTGCTTATCTATAGAACGCTGTGTGTGGGGTGCTGTGGACACCGGTGAATGGAGACCCCAAGCCCCATGGATGGTGACAGCAAGCTAACCACCTAGAGCTTCAAAGCCAGAGTCTCTCTGGATTTCTCGTTAGTTACCTCTGAGTTGGTTTGGACCACAGAAGGCGTCAGGGAATGGATGACCCCTGGGCCAGAGGGTAGGAAAGTCGGAATCAGACAGGGGCAGGCTGTATCTTCAGATGAAGCAGCTCATCACCCTTGTTCTCTGTAGTTTTGGGTGGGCAGATAGATAGGAGGCACATGTGTGGAGTGTGTCAGACATAGAAAACTATGGGCAAGGAGTCAGTAGGCACCTGCTATCAGGATGGCTGCTTGCTGAGGCTAGCTCTGTTCTTTTCCAGCATCCCTGTAGATGCAATCCCTCTACATCTGGTGACACATGGCCCGCCCAGGGTCTCACAGGCTACATTCTAAGCTCTTGGCACCTTTAACTGCTCACCCCTCACCCTAAGGGGAGGTTTGTATCTAGTCTCTTAAGCCCAAGCTTAGAGCAGGGTATGCCTAACCCTATGTGCTGACCAAAGGCAGGCTGAGGGACCAAGGAGGAAAGGCAGGAAAGCTGAATGTGCAGGTGACTGGTGGGGGCGGAGTGAGTGGCGTTGAGGACCTCTACTGAAATGGCACCTGGGGGGAGGCACAAACATCATCATTCTAGTCTTACATGGGGAAAGCAGCTCCTTATAAACAAGTGATTGCTTCTGGAGAAAAAAGGCTCTCCATTTCTCTTAATGTTCTATTCTCCAAGATCCTCTCAACCCTTGAGACTCATGGGAAATCCCTGTGCATCTCATTCTACAGAAAGAGAAACAGACTCCGTATCATCCACCGGGCTGCCATGTTTTGCTGCAGTCTAATGTGACCCCACGAATCCACATACTGGAGTCAACACACAGGTTCCTGCCTTGATGTGCAATGTGAATCCCTGCCCACTGCCCATGGCGAGAAGAAGGGCTTAGGCTGGGGTTCTGAGACCCTCCCTCATTCAGGAGTGACCATGGAAGTTTGTACAGCAGGGCCTGGGACTGAGGTCCATGGTCCCCAAGATGTTGTGGAAGGAACTGGCCATCCAGACCCATCTCTGATAGCAAAGATTAGAAAGAAACGCAGGGAATTTCCTACCTGAGAAAGGTTTCAGAGACAATTACCGGTAAATCAGAAGGCCACACGGGTGGGAAGCCAGCTGATAACAGTGGTTAAATTGTTTTTCCCCTGCCAAAGCGTTGCCCGATTAACCACTGAATATGCAATTTGCTACAACTAAAATGCTTATTTTGTGATTTAATATCAGTGGGACTGGAACCTTGTGTAGTCCTGCCCATGGGTAGATGAAGGGCTGACTCACAAGGATCCGAAGGACAGAGAGAAGGTTGTCTTGGGGGGTGGGGGGGACTCTGCACAGGTCAGGAAAAACTCGTGTTCTGGGAACCTTTACTACCTATGCCCTGGAATCCAGTTGGATAACACTGGAGGGGACAGAGCAGCCAGATACAATGGGGGCTTTAGTGCTAGGCTTGCCTTCAAATCTTTGCATGGGCAGAGAGGTACACCTGTCACTGGAACTGTACCTCAGTTTCCTGAGCCTGGGAAATAAGGGCAGATTACTATTCCACAATGCCAGATCTGCGGGGTTATCTTGACCATGAACCCGTGATGTTAGGCAAGAATCCAGGAGGCAACAGACAGCACTTAGGAGCTGCCCTCAGGACCTTGTTCCTGAGGGCCACAGTATCTGGAATGACCTTGAACCTGTCATGAGAAGCAAGTGTCTACTCTATGTCTTTCTTTAAAAACGAAAGAAGCCATTCTGGCCCTGCTTTCATGACTCCCCAGTCCGGACCACTTCCTGGAAGCTGGGCTTCCCTTCATTGTTCATCCAGGAACTTGTGTGCTGACTCCAGCGTGTGGATCTGTAGGGACATGTTAGACTGCAGTAGAACCATAGGCTGGGGCTGCCCCAGGGTCTAGCAGAGGTGGCTGCAGTCTGAGAGTGGTTTATGTTGCTAGACCCTATATGTCCACACTTCTCTATTGGGTAGCATCAGACTTCCTCCCTTGACCTAGAAGGCTGTAGCTTTCATCTGCTTGTTGAGTACCCAAGTCCTGGGCCTGGGGGACAGTCTTTCATCTGACTGCATCCTTGATGTTGGGATCCTTTTCCAGATTGATGGGAGATACTGGGAGTCTAAATAGCCAGATGGGGAACACTGGGAGTTTAAATAGCTGTGAACCACGTGTTCTACAAAGCATAAAGCACCTCCCTAGGTCCTCTCAACTCTTGTGATGGAAAGGAGCCTGCAATGAGAAACTGCATGCAAGGAGATCTTGGTTTATGCTGGCACAACCCTTCACCCAGGAAACCAGGACTGCGGGGCAGCCAACGTGCTCTGAGCAATTTGGCCAGAGCTGGGTTCCATCCAATGCAAAAGTGCCAACTTTGTCTCTGCTCAATGTGCTCTCTCCAGTACTCCATGCTTGTAGCTGGTCCCAGAAGCCTCTAAAGGCAATCTGTGGATGACGAGAAGCCATGAGCAGATAGTCTCCCTGTGCAGAGTGGCAGTGTAAAGCCCAGGGTACAGTTCTGAGACCTGTGTTCTAGGACTGAAGAGAGGAGGGTCCAGCTCCAGAGTCAGGAGCTGTGGCATTGAGAATTCTGGTTCCTTCTTACAAAAACGACTGAGCTAAGGCCAGGATCAGGGTACCCATAGTACCCTATCAGGCTTCCAGCAGTGTCCGGTCACTCTAGAGCAACCTCCTCCCGAGAATACTATTCCACAATGCCAGATCTGCGGGGTTATCTTGACCATGAACCCGTGATGTTAGGCAAGAATCCAGGAGGCAACAGACAGCACTTAGGAGCTGCCCTACAGGCATAAGCCCTTGGCACTGCAGAGCAAAAGTCACATAAGAATCACCTGGTCAGCTGGTCAGCTGGGTGGGCAGATGATTCGGATGGAGGAATGGACGGACAAGTGGACGAGTGACCGGAGAAGTAGGTGGGTGGGTGGGTGAGTGGGTGGATGAATGGGTAGATTAATTCACGGATGGAGGGACAGATGTACGGATGCCAGCTGCTCAGGGCTGTGTGAGGGTTCCCTACTTCTGGGTTCCTGAGGACTCTCCCATTCCAAGTAGATCCCACAGATCAATCCCAAGTCTGCCCTCTGTTCACCCCAGTATGCTTGTACTTGGTCTTTGAAACTCTTTCTCTCCATGAAGAGCCTTTGAGGCTTTCCCAAGAAGAGATAAATCACTCCAGTATGTTGACTGGCTTCTGCTCGGTCTTGAGAACTGAAACATACATTTTCTTAGGGGAACTGTATGCTCCCAATCTACCCGTCTGGTCACACATCCATCCATTCATCCACTCATCCATCTACTAATCTACCCATCCATTCATTCACGAATCTATGCATCTATCCATCAATTGATCTTCCTGTCCACCCACTTATCCATCCATCCATTCACACATTCATCTACCCACCTATCTACCCACTCACCCGCACATCTGTCCCTCCATCCATGCATTAATCTACCCACCCATCCACACACTCATCCACCCACTCACCCACCCACCCATCTATCCTCCCATCTACTTCTCCGGTCACCCATCCACCTGTCCGTCCATTTCTCCATCCAAATCATCCGTCCACCCAGCTGACCACTGTGAGCCATGTGACAGACAGGAGCGGAGGAAGGGACATGACCACTCAGCCTAGAACCTGCCTCACCACTAGAGGTGCTTCTTATGTGACTGCTGAATTGCATCAACCAAATGAATAAGCATGATTACATTCATGAAAGCATAATTAATATTAAACAAGAACCGAGCTTCCTGAACACCTTGCGCCCCACTATTCTGTGCAGCTGCCTCATCTTGGGTCCTCAGAGGCCACCATAATGGCCAATACTATGAAGGAGAAAAGGGTCACATACTCTTGAGACAGGTACTGACCAGGTCACTCACTAGCATAGATGCCAGGGGCATGCATGGTGAAGAAGGAGTCAAGGTTAGGAGGGCCTCCTAGACAGCAGTGGGATGGCCTGTGCCCTGATCAAAGGCACCAGAGAGGGCTGCAGGGTGGTTCTTCCTCCCCAGTGAGGCTGTCCGTGATACTCTGGGCTCCAGGGTACTGATTCATGAGGGCAAGAGAAAGCCTTGTTTCTGGGGAGCAGGTTAAACCAGGTAGGGAGGGTGCCCATCTTGGGGAGCATCCTCCATTTGCTTGACATTCTTCTTTTTCAAGCTGAGAGCTCCATGATTCTCAGTATGAGCCTACCGTGGGGACAAAGGTACAGTCCCAGCTCACCACAGGTCCTCATCTTAACATTCTTTGTAGGGTCAGGAAGCCCTGAGGATGAGAGAGAGGCGGTAGTCACTGCAGATGGTCATGTGCATAAGGTCAGGCTAGTGTCTACAGGCCCTTGACTGGACTTCAGTGTCAAGACAGCACAGGGGTCTTTCCTCCTCTTGGGAGCCTCTCTTTTGGGCATGTAGATGGTGCCATCTCTGTCTTCCCAGATCTCGCTGCACACCAGGCTCTGTCTTAACCTCACCTTAGACAGACACCTCAACACTGAGTTGGGGTTCTCCTGGTGGGAAGGCCACGTTCAATGCAGCCGTGGCTTTGTATAGGAGCAGAGGTCACATCTGATGACCTGAGACCACCTTCTGTGGTCAATGTCACAGAGCAGTGAGTTGGAGGAACAGCAGAACAGAACATCTTGGAACAGATGAGGGCCCCCAACGAGGGTCTTTCAAGGAAACGATTGCCTAGTGTCACACAATGGCAAAGGACAAAGCCCCATTTTTGGACTGAGGTGTCAGTGTGTTTTCTTCCATCTCTCTCTCTCTCTTGAGGAATTTGACTCTGTTCTTGGCTTCACACCTAGAAAATGCTCAATGGCAACAATAACCACCTGATTTTCCTCTTCCTCCTTCAAAACAGGGTGCTTGGGAGAGACTTCTATCACCTCTCCTGTCAAAGGGCCACTTTAGAGCCAGGAACCTTGTAGTGTTAGAGCGTAGGGTTGTGGTGACATCCAGAGATGGTGTAACATGGGGACACCCATGCTGATGACTGTGAAGGAGGGGCTGTCTGTGGGTCTAGCTGTACAATCCAGCCTGATGGAGGCTTCTCTGGACAATGGGCCTCACTTTCACCTACGATACAATATGGTGTGTCATCTCAACTGCTCAAAACATTCCAGATCATGATGTTAAAAACCTTTCTAGAGGGGAAAATTCACAACGAAAGAAGCTAGAAGTGGCCATGGAGGGGCTCAGGACCAGCAAATACTAGGAGCTTGCCCACATTGATGCCAGAAACTTTAGGTGTGTTAGTGCGGGTCAGCAGGGATCCAGGCCCAGCCTCTTGGCTCTCTGGTCAGCCAGAAAATACCCTTTCAGGACCCAGTGTTCCCTGCATCACATCTCAGCCCAGAAACCTGGGCCTTCCAGGAAGTGCTATTTGTCGTGTTTCTAGGCTTCCAGAATGAATCCTGTGACACCTACATCCCAGTAACACAAGACGGTGTCACTAAGAACCTGGCAGTTCTGATCCCAAGGGAACTGCTCCTGGGCTGCACAGCTGGCC
Organism: Rhynchomys soricoides; assembly: GCA_019843965.1. Taxonomy (NCBI): domain Eukaryota; kingdom Metazoa; phylum Chordata; class Mammalia; order Rodentia; family Muridae; genus Rhynchomys; species Rhynchomys soricoides. The sequence continues at coordinate 92,785 of JADRCH010000171.1, read as the reverse complement.
CCGCTCCACTGTGCTCTTTGGAGGAGTAATTACCCAACGACTACATCTTGTCCCCATGCCAGACAGTTTCTGTCACAGATGCTTTATGCTATGGTGCATTCCTGCTGGGCTCCTGGTGCTCCTCTGGGAGACTTCTGCAGACAGTGAGCTGCAGGGAGATGACCAGGAGGGATGCTCTCACGCATGAGGCTCTGGGAGAGATGGAGATGAGGGGGAAAGGCAATGTGGGGGGTCTAGTGGTGCCGTGTGTGTGTGTGTGTGTGTGTGTGTGTGTGTACCGTCTGCATATCTGTGCACGTACATGGGCTTGTGTTTGCACACATGTCTTATGCATGGATGGTATGTCTATACATGCATGCATGGTCTGTGCATGTATGTCTGTGTCCTGTATGTTCTTTCTCTCTGTGTGTCTGTCTTCCTGTGACTGAAGGTCTACATGTATGTGTCCATCCATGTTCGGTGTCTGCAGAAATGGCTGTGTTGGACTGCATGTGAACCAAAGAATAGAACATATGGGTGAAGGAGACTCGGGAGCTAGGATCTTGGGACGGGAACCTCCAGTAGGTATTGGGAGACTCACGTGAGAAGACTTTTCTGGTCCGAGTTCTTTGTTATGAGACTATATGCATTTCAATTCAGATGGCAACTGGGAAAGCACCATTGGAGCCACAGGCCTGCTCTGGGCCCCTTGCCACACACCATCCAGACCACATGGATTACACTGGCCTCCTAGACCTCTGCACTAATCCTGCAGCCTCTGCACTGCCTCCCCTGCTTCTGCATTAACCCTGCAACTTCTGCACTGCCACCCCTGCCTCCACAGCGTCTCCCTGCCTCTGCACTGTCTCCTCTGACTCTGCACTGCCTCCCCTGCCTCTGCATTAACCCTGCAGCTTCTGCACTGCCACCCCTGCCTCCACAGCATCTCCCTGCCTCTGCACTGTCTCCTCTGACTCTGCACTCTCTCCCCTGCCTCTGCCTGCCACTCCACTGTCTCCCTTGCCTCTGCAGCACCCCTGTCTGCCTGCCTCTGCACTGTCTGCCCTGACTCTGTGTCATGTCACTCCATGAAACTTTTTATTCAATGACCTCAGAAGTGAGGCTTTTGCTTAGCTTCTTCCAAGCCTTAGAATTTAAGGATGGCAGAGAGGGCTGTGGTAGATGTCAGAAAGGCAGTGTGGGTAGAGGTAGCCTAGAAACCAGAAGAACACTTCAGTTGTCTGGCTGTTCTGACCAGCCATTGGTTCACCCCTTCCCCAGACTCCCTTGACTACCTGCCTTTCACTCCGGGGTGCAGCTGGTCTTGAGATCATGGCCTGCCATGGCCAGATTCCAGGACCTCCTTCCCACTTCCAGCCAGTGTAGCTAGGCCTTCACAGGAATTCTGCCACCACTGCCTCAGCCCCAAGTGCCAAGAGAAGCCTTTGGACTCACCCTGGCCTTCTGGCTTGAGGACTCCCAGTGGCATGGCTGTCAGCTCACAGCTACCTAACCTTTATGCCATCACCAGCCTTTGTCCTTGGGACAGCCCCTCTCTGCTCACAGGAGCGTTTCTTCCTGTCTCTGTACTGTTTTCAGAGTTTGGGGACTGAGGCCAATCACCTGGCTCTCTACTTGTTTCTTTGCCTGTTTTAACGAGTTCCTGGCTGTGTTGGTCGACTTTGCAAATAACAAAGTAGCAGTTGCAACAGCAACAATCAAATCAGGAGATTCCTGAAATGGTGTGGGAAGGCCAATGGGTGCTCAGAAGCCGATGATTAGTTAATAATGAACTGCCAAGCTGTCCCCAGGAGCAGTAGCCTCAGGCATGGACAGCTAACTGGGAGGATTTTGCAAGTTCCAGTGCAACTGGGACCAAGGGTTTCCAAGTAGCCTAAGTCACTCCCAGGACAGACTGCCTCCTAGCCTCCCAGGAGAGACAAACTGCCTCCTAGGACAGACCACTCTCTGTACACCACCATCCTTTAGTAAGTATTTAAGATACATCCCTGTAGAGAGGACCAGCTACCATTTTTTGCTGATTTTTTTCCCCTTTCAAGATGAGAGTAACAGCACTTCCTCCTCTCTGGTATAACGAGTGAGGTGAGAGAGTCGCCGAGCCTGGCGCCTGCCATGTTGCTATTGCTCAGTCTCTGTACCAGCTATTTTAGGATCCCGCCGTCTTTTTTCCCTCCACGCACAGCCCTCTGCTGTTTGGCTTGCCTTGGTTACATACACGTGGTGCTGTGGCTCTCGTGTTTTGCACGATGGCCTAGAACCTTCCCTGAGTATCTTCCCAACCAGATATCCCTGCCTGGGAGACTGTCTGCTGTGCTCAGAACTGATCTGTGATCTGCCTGTGTGTCTGCCCATGCTCAGCTGGAGGACCTCCTTCCCAGGCTCTGCTGCTCTTTCCCAGTGCTATCCCTTCCCAGGATGTATCTTTGAGAATAGATTTAAAATGAGGTCCTTGGGTGAACCCAGGAACTTCCTGATACACCAATCCCATGAGGAGGGTTTTTAGGGCCAGAAAATTCCCCAATGGTTAACATGCAGAGAGGTCTTTGTTCCATGACTCTATGAGATTGCTTGGACATATGTTTGTTGGACTGAAGACCAGACCCAATGTTTCTGTGCCTGCCTCTGTCGAGTCTGTCCTATATCTACAGGGAGATGGAGAGGGCACGGGGCTTAGCCCCAGGGGTAAATCAGCTCATTCTGGGAGACCTGACTAGGACCTTTGTCCCCATCTGAAGAGGAAGCTCAAGTCATGTAGCAAGGTAGATGAGCAGCCTCCTACACAGAAAGAGTACAGCTGTGACAGGGGATGTGGTGACAGCAGCTGAAATTAGGGGCCCAGTGGGGCTACAGGCACCTCAGAGAGCAGCGGTCCCTATGGTCCACTGTAGGATTTCTGTCAGGAGGGACCCTTTGCTGGGTCACAGCAGCCAGGGATCAGCTATAGGCACGGGAGACTCCCCGCTGCTGGGACCGAGAACATTACCACCCACTGTCCTACCCACCCACAGCCTGTCACTTCGCTCCTCCAGAATGCTTGCGGGCACGTTGCCCAGGCAACCAGAATGCCAACATGTTGCTATCCTTCAGTCTCCTTCAAGCACCTGTGAAGGCTGTGCAGCTACCTCTCCCTGGCCCTGGAGTCATTGTCTGCTCCCAGGAGGCAACAGGGACCTGGGCTTGGTTGGCTCCAAGAAGGCAAGAAGTCACAGGGCCCCAGAGCATCTACAAAGAGCTTAGTCTGGCACTCACTATGATATCCCCAGTGTACCTTGCAAAGAGCTTCCTATGTTTACCCTGCTTCGCATGTAGAGAACACAGAAGGAAGCATTGGTAGGTAGGCACAGAACAGTTATGTAAATTGCCCTCCCTCCTGCCTGCCATGCTAAGGCACAGACCACCCTCTGAGGCTGCCTTTGCTCTTGCCAGGGTGTTCTAAGAACAGTGTTTCACCTCGGTAGTCCCCCTTTACAAACTTACAACCTTGATGCCCCCAAACTGTCAGAGCCCAACTCCTGGACATCTATACGACCCCACTGTCCCATTGATCAAGTGCATCAAAATCCAGAAAGAAAAAAAAAACCTGGCACAGTTAAAGGTAGCCTTAGGAAGTCAGAGGTTGCACACAAGGTTAGGTCGGTCTTGTGAAGATCCTAAACCCAAACTAGCAGATTGGGGTGCAGTATGGGGCAGCAGCTGTGGCAAGGAGGAGGGGAAGGAGGAGGAGGAGGAGGAGGAGGAGGGGGAGGAG
>JADRCH010000171.1:52060-84037 GCA_019843965.1 Rhynchomys soricoides | reverse complement strand
TCCAGAACATTCCATTACCCCCAAAGAACCACCCCAGAAGACAGTCACTCCCAAACAGTCCCTCTCCTCTACTCTTCAGTAGTCACCAATCTCCCCGCAGTCTCTGGGGGATCCTTCCCCAGGTCTTTCATCTATGTGTGGTCCTACTCCTGGCACTCTGTGTCTGGATCTGTCTTATGTGACTGTCTGTTGGGGGATGCTTGGGGTGTTTACATTCTTGGTTACTGAAGACACATGAATATATAGCTATGTACTTTAAGACAGTGATCACCACACCAGTGGTAGCTCTGATTTTCTCAGGGATCAACATTGTCTCCAGTCACCAAGCCAGCTCAGTCTCACCGTGTGCACAGAGGTCCTAGTCCCCCAGTGCCATCTTCAGTACTTGGTGTGACCTATCTCTACTTCAAGGGTTGATATGCATGACATGTTCTGAAGTGGCCAGTTCAATGTCCTGGGGTTTCTCCCTGGCCTCCTGGACTAACATGTGGCACGTTGGCACTGATGGGTTAATAGGTGCAAGGCCTCGTTTGTCATCTGGGTGGACAGTGGGCAGCTGACAATGCCTTGGTACCTTCCTGAAGTGGGGTCCTCCAGGAACGACTTCATTTTGTGGCTGTTCACACTTGAGGACCCCTCCCTCTGTACTGAGCACCCCTGGGGTTCTGTAGGAAGCATGAGAAGAAGTGCTGGTAGGTTGGTAGGTTTACAGGAGTCCTAAATCACTCAGGCATGTCCCCCTGCAGACCGGAGTTGTCCCTGACGTCATTGCCGTGAAGTCAGACCACTTGCAGGGCTTGGCATCTCTACTGTCCAGTGGGGCAAGCCATCTCCCTTGGGCTGCCCTCCATTTCCCCTCTGAGCAAATGCATCCCTTTACAAGGGAGCCCCTGGGCTGAGGGGGAGCAAGGTACCCGCCTCCCCAGCCTCACTGTCATAGTTGGGTTTTCTGTATAACAGCTGGGTGTCTTGGAAATGAGAAGGTTTCTATGGCAACCAATTACAGCCCATGATTGGTGAAAATCACAGAAATATCCTGTGTGTGAAGTTATGCCAGAGAGGCAGGCCCAGGCTTAGGTACCGAGGTTTTAATTTCCTGGGGTGATATTTCTCCGAGTGCCAATGGCAAGCTTTCAGTACTTCCCAGCCAGCCTACCCAGTGGGGCTAGAAGACCCTCGAGGGACCTAGCTGGGGAAGGGGGGATCTGGTGGGGCCTGCTGGCATCTGGCAGAATTTGGACCTACTGAGTTCTAGTGAAATGTAATAGAGCCCGGTGAGGCCAGGCTAGGTCTAGGGGAGTGAGAAGGGCCTGGTGTGGGGCCTGGTAGGAGGTCAGAGTGGAGCTACTGGGGTCTGGATGGGTCTCAAAGGGCAGCTGAGATCAGGGTACGGGTGTTGATGGGGCCTGGACAGATTTGGGAGGATCTAGCGGGGCGTCTTTGATCCAGTGGGGCTTGGTGGGTTCTAGTGGAGTCCAGTAAGGCCAAGTAGAACTCAGAGGGATGTGGTAAGACTTGGTGGGATCTGGTGGGATCTGCAGGACAACCTAGTGTTACAGTGGAATCTGGTAGGATCAAATGAGTCCTGAGGGGTCCAGGGACCCTAGTGTAGCCTGGATTAAATCAGTGAGGTCTGGTAGGGTCTAGTGGGGTTCCGAGGGTCTTGATAAGGTTTGGCAGTGACTAGTGAAACCTGGTAGGGTTTGGTTGATGGTGCCTAGAAACGCTGGCAAGGCTTGGTAAAGCCCAGAGGACTCAGTGATGCCTCACACCTACTCAGAGCATCTCATTATGGACAGCCAGACACCTATCCTGATACGCAGACGTGGAGAGGACCTGGGGTCCTTACCAGTCCATCCCCACAGGGTCACCTGAGGCTCTGAGGAGAGTGCAGGGGAGTTTCACACTGGCCTACATCTCACCTGACAGTGATGACAACCCTGTCCCTACTGGAGCTTGCTGCTCACGCAGATCAAGGACACCAAGGTAGAGGCGACACACAGGCATCCTAATGAGCATGCCCTCCTTCCTCCAGAAAAGCTCTTTCATGCTGATGGAAAAGCCAGGCTGTATTATTTGGGGACTAGTCCTTTTTTGCTAATTAGTGCCAGCAAACTCAAACTCTGTTCTCAGGGACCAAGCACCAGTGCGTGTCAGCCTCAGGCACGTGGGGTTCAGCACCGGAACAGGCTGAGAAGGAACATGAGCATGCTTGAACAGACACATACACTGAAGGGCAAACAAGGACATGCTTGCATGCTCACACTGACATAGATCCACGCTTGCACTCGGTGACTTGTAGAGAAATGTGTAGATGAGGGTACACTCATCAAGGTGCGTGGATGCACACACAGATACACACATGGATGGATGCAGTGACACCTTCTTGCATGCTGGGGAGTTCTCATATCCTGAGGAGCAATCATACCCTGTGGAGCACTCACACCCTGGGAGCTCTCATATCCTGAGGAGCACTCACACCCTGTAGAGTACTCACACACTGAGAAGCATTCACACTCCAGGGAGCACTCACACCCTGGGGGAGCACTCACACCCTGGGGAGCACTCACACCCTGTAGAGCACTCACACACTGAGAAGTATTCACACCCCAGGGAGCACTCATACCCTGGGGAACTCTCATATCTTGAGGGGCATTCACACCCTGGGGAGCACTCATATCCTGAGGGACACTCACACCCTGGGGAGCACTCAGAGACACATCACGCCCACATATGCTTAATGTCACACTGGCACATACACTTACAAATTCCCTCCCTCCGACTGTCACGCACAAGCATTCACACCCTGCACTCCTGCACACCCACCTGGGTGTGCTCCACCTCCTGCCAGCACGCACATCCACGTGGACCTCACACACATGTACAGTGGCACACCCTGACATGTGTAGTCACTTTCCAAACACACCCACACACACGCACACACACACACACACACATACACACACGTGACACCTTATAAAGAAAAACAACCCCACACATGTTACTGGGCCTGGCAAGCACAGCTGTGGAGGATGTGGCTCAGTGTTCTGACTCCCCACACCTCTTCTTCCCCCAGCAGCCTCTGGGGAAGTTTGAGTTTGCTTCTAACTTTCTGATGTGAAAGTTGATGCTGAGAGCAGACTTTGAGTGGCATCTATAATCAGTCTTCAATTACCTATGGGGAGGGGGGGAGGGAGCGTGGGCTGCGTCTTCCACGCCTGGTTGCGTGGGTCTGCATGCTGTTCTGGATTTTCATATGGCTTTTCAGCATTCATGGGTCTAGAGGGGGACTTGTGCCCAGCTAGTAGAGCTGCCCATGGACTCTGGGGGGGACTATCTTAGCCAACCTCCGATGAGCTGCTGCCACTGCCCCCAGCAGGCTGAGCATCAGTTTCACCTCCTGCCCGGCTGTGCCCTGTCTGGCCTTTCGGTCCCCAGCTGGCATTGAGAGGTTTCCACGGGGCGTCTACATTGAAGATAAACTGGAGTGGGGGTGGGTGGGTGGGGGTGGAAATGACAGCAGAGCGAGAGCCTATTACTGAAGCTCCCAGCTTCCTCTGAGTGGCAGTCAGTTCCTACAGCGCCACCCAGGGAAGAGCAGACATAACAGCTTTGCTTGGCTGTGTCCAGGTGGAGAGCAAACAGTTCTATGTTCAGCTCAGAGGACTAGAGGCTCGTGGTGTTTGGGAAGAGCAGAGCAGACCATGAGTTCTAGGGGAAAGCCTTCTTTCTGTCTCACATGGCTTCCCAGGGCCAGAGATCTCTTTCTTCACAAGCCTGAGGAGTCAGATGGTCCGTTATGATGTGGGGATTCTGCAGCTCCGAGGGGCAGATGATGTCATTGCCCTTGGTTTTGGGTCCCTGGAGTCTCAGCTTCCTTGTAGGCAAGTCTTTGAGGGAAGTTTGCAGGATGGACAGGGGCAGGACTCTGGTGGCTTTGTCCCTTGCCATGGAAGGGCTCTTAGGTTAGCACCCAGGAGGTGCCTGAGCTGGAAGCAGCTGTCTGTCACACTCAGTAGGCACTGTCCTTCTGCAGTGTAGAGAAACACAGTGCTCCTGGGCTGGCCCAGAAGGCTTCTGGAGTCCTTTCCAGATTCAGATGAACTCTTCCTTTTACATCCAAAGGTTGTCCCTACCCAGTGGGGATAAATGTGACCCTGGTCAGAACCCTCCTGCTGCCCCACTGTGTGCTCATGCTTTACTGTCTCTCCTCAGCTCCATGTCCATCCGCTGGCCCGGCCGCTCTCTCGGAAGCCATACCTGGATACTGATAGCCATGCTGCAGCTTGTGGTCGACTTCCCATCCTGTGACTCACTAGGCCCTGGGCCTGAGTTCCGGCTCCTGTCACGCCCACAGAGGCCCCAGCGGCTGTGGAGTCTGCGAAGTGGGCCTCCAACAAGGCTACCAACACCAGCCTGGAGTCCCCGTGCTGCCCGGGCCGAACGTGCCCACGGGCCCATACAAATGCAAACTCCCCGTGCTCGGAGGGCCCACAGGCCCAGGGACCAGGTAGCCACCCTTGGACCCAAAGGGGGACTCACCAAGCCCCCAGCTGCCACCAGATCGAGCCCTTCCCTCACCTCTGCGACGACATCATCCTCCATGGTGACTGCTGGGGCTGCAGAGCATCAGAGCCTCCTAAGACGGGGCAGGAGGCACACACACGATTCAGAGTTTAATGATTTCAACTTCCGTGGTGGCAGGCCCACGACAGAGACAGAATTTATAGCCTGGGGGCCTACGGGGGATGAGGACGCCCTGGAGTCCAACACCTTCCCTGGTGGTTTCAGCCCCACCACGGTCTCCATCTTGCAAACATGGAAGACAACTGTGGCCACCACCACCACCACTGAGGCCAGCACGGCCACCGCCATGACACTGCAGACTAAGGGGGTCACCGAGTCCCTGGATCCCTGGAAAAGGACCCCTGTTGGGGTTAGCACAACGGAGCCTTCCACTAGTCCCAGCAACAATGGGAAAGACATCCAGCCCCCCAGGATCTTGGGGGAGACCTCAGGTAGGAGTCCTCTTTGTGTTTCTGCTCTGGCTTGGGGAGAGGCAGGAGGTAGAGTGGTTTACAGCAGGGGGATGCTGAGATGTGCCCAGGAGTGGAGTTTAAACAGAGGCAGAGAGAGTGGTTGAGTGTGGAGCACAGACACAGGTTGGGTGCTATGTGTGTGAAGCATAAGTATCTTCTGTGTACGTATATGCTCATGCCCAAGCTGCAGTCTCCTGGGCACACCACATGCCAGTGTTCAGGGACCATACTGTCTTCAAAACCTCTAACAGAGTCAGCCCTTCAGGGCTGGTTAACTGTTAGATGGAACTGTCCCATGGTTAGGAATGACCTTGGACAGCTAGAAAGACTAAGGTCAGATAAGGGGAAGAACTCCCAGTGCTGCTGACTGAAGCTCTGCAGACACAGTTCAGCTCTGCCCTCAGGGAGTTGGGGGAGGAGACAAGGTACAGGGCTTTGACTTGGGGTCCCCAAAGTCCTCTTCTTGGGCCGTGTGGACAGTCGCAGCTCCTTGGATAGAGACGTCTCATTCTGTGCGATTTGGTACACCTTCTTTCGTGCTTTATCTTATTCTCTAATGGCTGCAATAAGAGTAGTTCTGGCCATGTCCCAGGGCATAGTTTGTCCCTATGCCAGCAGTTATGGGAGAGAGAGAGAGCAGTCAGCTAGAGCCCCTCCCATAAGCCCCATCATCTGCTTCTGTTGACAAGCACGCCCATGGTGACATGGAAGTTCAGAAAGGCATGTTGTGGGCAATATCTCCCACAAACAGCAGCATTTGCTGACCATCCAGAGCGGGGAGAAGATCCCGGGGCATCAGAAAGAATGAATGTCAGGTAGTGAGGAGCAGCCTCCTCAAGACTTGAGTCTGAGAGCCACAGGAGGAAAGGGGGGAACAGGCAGCTTCTGAGGTCCACACTGGGCAGCTGGTACACCGTCTCCACTCCTGATTTTGTCCTGCCTGTGCCTCCTCTGACCTTGGGCAGGCAGACATTGGCTCGCACTGGACAGGCTTTCCCGGGTAAGCAGCCTGTGTCCTTGAGGCAGCAACATCCTTCCTTCACCGAGTAGTGGGGTCCATTGGTTTTACCCTGCAGCAGCCTGGTCCTCACAAGGAGCTTGCCTGTGAAAGCAGAGCCTGCATCTCCTCCCATGCCAAAGCCAAGGGCAGGGCTAAGCTTGACGGCTCTGGGGAAACCCATAAAGGGCTGAGTAGGCATCTCGAAACCTCCCTGGGGAACCCACTGGGTAGCCTTGGGGACACACAGTGTAAGACCAGCAGAGAGGGACCTTGAATGTTCTTCATCTCTGTACCTGACGCCCGCAAGCAATTCTCGCAGAGTCTTTTTTAACCCCTACCAACTTATCAGCCATAATCATAATGGAATTTGGTGCTCCTTTCGCTGACTGTCACCTCCCCAGATACGTCACTTACCATATAGACACGGATGAGGAAACAAGTCCCCATTTGTCCCAAATTACATCTGCTATTACAAACACTAAACACCCGGGACAGCACTGTGAGACTTAGCAAATTAACTCACGATACGTCAGCTGTCGCTAATCCAACCCGACAGATGCTTATCTCCAGAAAGATTTATGGTTCTCTATAATATAATCTGACGCTAGATTAATCTGTTTAGCAAAAACAGATTCAGAAGAGGGGAAAATATGTGTGTTTGCCTCGAATGCAGAGAAATGTAAACGCTTCGAAGCAAAGAAGGGAGGCCTCTGAGCTGGCCCTGTTGGGTAGGGATTGGACCTGGGAGGCTCAGCAGAGGAGGGGAGGGACCTGGGGAGCTGGCTGTGGTGCTGAAGAGGGGCATGCTCTTGGATGACTGAGGGAAGGTCGTGTAACCTACTATCCTTCTAAGATTCCTGGGTGGAGAGACTGAAGAGATACCTGGAGGGAGGTTTGACTGTATTGCTCCCTTGGCCTCGACAAGACAGACCTGAGCATCTCGTATGTTGTGAAGGGTGGCCCTTGTGCATATACATCGTGTGGAATCTGAGGCAGAGGGATGCTGTAGAGGATCTCTTAGCTGTGGCCGGTGGAGTCCTCCATAGCTGCAGGGAGGAGCCTTGGGGATGACTGCCGGTCCACCTATAATCTGCCCTCTGGTTTATGTGGCTGTGTCACCCTGCAGGCTTCGGGATCAGTGCTGAGAGCGGAGGCTAGCTCTTGCAGAGAGCTTTCCACACCTACGTGCAGTTTTATACCCAGCTAGAGTAACTACAGGAAGTGGCTGTCTCAGAGGCAGAATAACTCAGCAGGGATTGGAGGATTGCGCCTTTGGACCCCAGATTTGCCAGTTCCTGCTGATGGCACCCTGGAGCTTGGACTGGGGCTTCCGTGCAGTCAGTTCTGCTCTCCATGGAGGCATCGTTGGAGTCTGGCTTGAGTAGTTTGGGATTTTCCACTTCTGTGTAGAACAGTCTGTGAAGGGTTGGGCTACACCTTCCTGCATGTCTGTCTGAGGCTAAAGGGTCAAGCTACATGCTCCCAAGCACCTGTCTGAGGCCTGTGCATTCCTGTTGGTAATAGCTCTGGAATTACTCAGGGCCTCAGGTTAAAAGAGCAGCTGCCTAGTTTTCTAGAAAGCTCCTCTCTCTGGAGCAGATGACAGGTCAGACAGTGAGGGACTGTCCCTGGGTTTTAGAGTCGCAAGCTTAGGCAACACAATCACCCCTCTGCAGAGAAACAAGAGAGAAAATTGCCTCATGATGTCGTGAGAGATCAAAGTGCACACTTCCCTTTGGGAGCTTAGGTTCTGGCACCTGGCAGCTGTGTTTGGTGCTGTTAACGTAAGCACAACGATGTCGGCCATAGTGATGCCGATGATGTTGAGGATGGAGATGTCAATGATTGATAGGGATGGTGATGGTGATGATGCTGAGATGGGAACAAGAATGTAGGTGACAGCAGTAACTCCATTTCATACCTTGATTGGCTACTACTTTGAGGAATCCTTTCATGAAGTCCCAAGGCCTCATCTCTGACCTTGATGCTCCCCACAGAGATGTGGCTGCTCTAGTCTGGGATGGTTTGAGATGGAAAATCACCCAGTCCATGTGCACAGAGGTGAGGTGTGGAAGCCTTAGAAGGGCTAGCCGGGTCAGCAATTAGCCTGGGGCTGAGGAGGAACGCTCCCTGCAGGGCGGTGCTGTCCCCTGCTCACAGCCCTCTTATGGGTCACACTCACCAGTAACCAGAGTCTCCCAGGAGAAACAGGAAGTTCTTTCATGAGTTTTTGTCTTAAGCTCACAAAGGAGTCCATGGGGAGCTGAAGCCAATGGAGTTTGGCGAATGGATGTACCTGCCTTGGGAATGCCTGGAATTGAGTGTTGACTGAGGTCAGTGTGCCTGGACCTGCATGGTATCGTGTGCCGTGATTCCCAGAACACTCTGAAGAGTGAGGCACTCTCCCCGGCTGGGAAGTTCTGGTCTCTCCGAAGGTGAACCACCCAGGTGGGCAGCCCCACCTGGAAGATGGGGATCTCCCTGAAGGTCTCTCTCCTTCCATCCACCCCATCTTGTGATTCCAGGCTTAGATGCCTCCTGAGTCTTGCCTTGTATCCATTCACGTCTTCTGGGTTGCTTTGTGTGTCTTACCGCTGGGCCTTGGTGACTTTTATGTCCATCTTTAGTAAGCACTGGAGGTCGGGGGTCATTTTCTCAGTACCTCAGGGGCCAACTGCCCCCGACAACTGGTCCAGGGATCCTGCTGACAGCAAAATGTCTGAGCGCTAGAGTTGGGGTGGTAGGAAATGAGAAGCTGTTACATCCGTAAGGAGCCAGCTCCGTTGTTGAGAGGCACTGTGCCCATTTAAACAGCAAGCCCCTTTTAATTAAGTTGCTGGGTGTTTGCTACCGGGAAAGTGGATCTGTCCTTAATTTAATGGTGTCTGAAGTAAATGGCTCATGAACTTCAAAAGTTTTTGAGTGGATTAATTGGGAGAAGAGCATCAAAGAACAAAAGCAGCATATGAAGCTGTGCAACATCTTAAGCTGTGGCTCCCAGAGTCTCTGCTCCGAATGTCTCAGTTGACAAGGCCCAGGATATGCAAAAGCTGTGGGGTTGGATGATGCCGTACACTGATGTTTATGGTCACGGATGAGGGTGCAGGATGGCCCAGCCACCCTCTGGTCCCACAGAGTCTGCTTTTGCTGAGCGAAGTCCTGCTCACATGGCGGTGGAGGGAGACTCATTTCAGTTCTCCCCTCCTGCGGAGAGCTCGGTCTGCCTCTTTTCATTTCCGTTTGTGTGCTGCGGCCTTGGGTTATTGCGCTCAGTGCATCTTCAGCTCCCTTTGTCCCCCAGAGGCTTGTTCTCCTTCTGAGAGCAAATCAGGAGTGGGAGGCTCTCACAGGCCGGCTCCACCCACTGACCATCCTGAGCACAGGCTGCCTGGAAGTGGCAGAAACAGACTTTCACTTCTTTCCCTGTCTGGGACCTGGAGAGCTGTCTCTGCCTGCAGAGGGGTGGCTGTACAACAGTAGAGACCTGACAGTCCTTCTGCCTAGAAAGCAGTTTCCTCTCTGAGGGTGGGGCTGCTGGGTAAGCAGAGTTGGGGAGTCTCACGAGTGCACCCTGATGAATACATCTTACATTACACATGTCACTAAATGCTGCACTGGTAGCAACTCCGTGTAACGTGCATACAGCTGAATGTGTGGCCGTTATCTATGCCTGGGGAGCCATCCTAAGCACTGAGCTCAGGAATCGGACCGGATGCCATTTTTAGTGTTGTCAGTTGCTGGGATAAGAAGGGCAGCTTTAGAATCTCTGACTTGATCATTCATGAACCATATCATCAACTCTCTGTTTAGTTGATATAAAAGGCTGTATCTCTGGTGGGCGTGGGTGAGGAGCAGGGCAGCCTAGCCTCTTGGGCTCTTTCCAAGGGGCTTAAAGATTGGGAAGTGAGACAGGTCAGGACACACCCCTGCATAAGGAGAGCAGATTTGTCACAAAGTCACAACTTCCTGAGTGACACGGGTGGTGCTGGGGCCAGAGGACAAAGGGACCACTGAGGTGGGAGGGGCTGGGCAGGGTGCAGGGCAGTAGCTCTGTGAACCTGGAGTTTTTGGTGGGGAGTTGATTCTGAAGCCCACTGCTGCGTCTTTGAACTGCCCTGCACCTTCCTGCCTTCAAAGCCTAGTCTGGGCTCAGCTGTCATGACCAGCTGGATCTAGTGCCCGGCCATTGTGGAGAAGGATCTAGAGTTCTCATTTTGGGGTGACAAGTGGTTTTTCTCTGATGAACTCTAATCTGCCTTTGCCCTTGAGCAGGAGGGTCCTGCCTCAAGGCTGTCAGATATCAAGTTTGAAAGGCCTCCCTGATAGACAGATGCACCAGCAGAAATCTGTCACCCCTATCTTAGCGGCAGGTAAGTTCCCAGTGGCACTCCAGGGCCTGTAGCCTGTCACAGCAGCCAGATTCTAGAGTGTTAGCCAGAATTGTGGCAGCTATACTCCTGAAAGATATGCCAGATGGTCAGACACGGAGATGAGGCTGCATGTCTCTGCTCAGATGTGGATCAGTGAGCTCTGAAACCCAACATCTCACATTCTGTCATCGGGGTGCACAGTCAGCAGCAAAGGAGGAAGGAAGGTTCCTTTCTAGAAGTTCCTTCCAGCCATAAGAGGCAAGTTCATCATAGGGTATAGAACAGATGTCTACCCAGGGAGGTGCCTGGGGGTCCAGCTGAGGAGCTGAGACCTGTGTTGGTGGACGGGGAGACTGCAGGCGAGGACCGAGCAGTGCCTCTGTCCGTGGGTGGCCTCCTTGCTTGTCCTTGACTGCACTGTGTGACCTCACTGGTCTTGTGGCTTTTTGTTTGCACAATCGAAAAGTGACATTCGTCTTCCAAGGTTGTTCTGAAACTGGGCTGTGTCCATCGTGTGGGCGCTAGCATTGTGGCCGGTGTCCAGTGGACATCCATGTAGGATGCATCTACAACCACCTCCCTGGGCTGTCTCGGGGCGTCTCTGGGCAGAGGCTCAAAGTGCAAGTGGCTTCTGCCTCCTTCATTACTCTCCCCAAAGCTGATGTTATGGATGCTTATCTGTCTCAGTCTGTTCTGTCCCCCTGCCTTCTTGGTGGTCCTCCAGATCCCAAGACCTTTCACCATGGGACAACGGGCCCACCATTCCCCTGGTGCTTTATGAAAGCAGGAGTCAGATCTAAGATTTGCTTATCAAACTCCTGTTCTGTGGGGTAGGAAATGTTCCAGTCCTTTATATTGGAAGTCAGCCATGTGATGATGAACAGAGAGCTGTCCTCTATGTGTGAGCACCATGGTCCAATCCTTCAGTCACCCAGCCTGTCCAACCCTGTGTGTGTGTGTGTGTGTGTGTGTGTGTGGTGTTTATGCGTGCGCATTGGAGCTGCCCTGACCCATGATCACAGCCTAGCAGTTTGGAGCAAATGTGTTCTCTTAAAGCCCTGGGGGCTGGAGGCCAGGCATTGGCTGGGGGAGGGACATGCTGTCCCTGATGGCCCCATGGGAGCATTCTCTGTGCCTGTGAGCTCCAGTCATTCTTGGATTGTGGCTGTATGGCTTCGACCCCCACCTCCATCTTCCTAGGGTTATCATTCCTGTACCCATCTGTCTATCTGTCTGTTTGATAAGACTATCTTTCTTGGATTTATGTCCACTTGGATAACCATCCCATTTGCCCAGCCAGGCACTTGACCTCATTGCTTCTGTAGGGTCCTTTGTCTAAATGAGATCATACCAGAGGTTGTAGGAGTCAACTCCGAGACAGATAAGAAGGATCCTCTCAAGCTGAACCATCCAGGTCCTGTGGTTTTGGCGTGTCAAGGCCCACATCCTGCTCCAAATTCATCTTTGCTGGAGAGGAAGGTGGGACCACGTGGGGAGTTTCTCCCCCCCCCCCGTGGGGAGTTTCTCCTCCTCCTCCCCCCAGAGCACTGGGAAGAAGAGAATAAAGTGTTCTTTTGGGAGTTGTGGCCTGGGAAGGCAGGGCCTAGAGAAGGTGAGGCCTGAAGAAGATGGGACCTGGAGGAGGCATGGTCTGCCCTGTCACCGGCTGCAAAGCTGTCCAAATTCAATGCACAGGAAGTCTCTGTGTCCCATGGGCCATGCCCGCACGAACTGTCATCTGCCCACGCAGGAATTATCTCCTGGCACCTGCAAATCTGTGTGTAGTGTGGACACAGCAGAAGGTAGTGATGCAGAGCCCCTGACCCCACATCTTCCCACCTAAAGCAGCAGGCACGAGAAACATCTTTGGCTCTGCTTCTGTCATTCCGGTGGGAGGAGAGGCATGTGGGAGGGAGAAAGATGCCTCAGAGATGCTGCTCTCTGAGCTAGCCATGTGGATGGACCTGAGAGCAGTGGAGGAGGTGGCAGTGATATAGAGGGTCCACAAAGAGAAAGAGCAGGGCAGGATGAGAGAGACCTGGTCCAGGGGCAGATGAGGCACACCAAGCGAGGAAAGCTAGGAGTGGGCAGGGTGGGGACCTCAAAGGTGCCCAGTCGCCACTTTGAGAACATAGAAACAGAGTAAGATGGGGTTGGTCTAGGAGATGGATCAGTGGGTAGAACACTACGATACAAACATGCGGACCCAAGTTCAAATCCCCAGGGCCCATGTAAAACTGTGCATGTCACACATGTATAAAGGTCATCATTCTACAGCAGGATGGGAGGCAGAAACAGGTGATTTCCCAGAGGCTCCTAGACCAGCCCTGGTGTATGCAGCACCCAGCAAGAGAGACCCTGTCTTAAACAGGATGGAAGGACCAACAAATGTGATTGTGCTCAGACCACACCACACATGGTCACTTGTGTTCACACCCTAATGCATGTGCACTCAAGTCGCACATACACTCGTGCACATAAAATATGCATGGTGGGATGTCAGGGTGACTGGCTGTGGTTCTGGGGAAATCCCACTATTCTATAGATAGTTGCAGAAGGAAGATGGGACAATGACTGAAGCCAAGGGGGAATGATGGCAAGAATCCAGGAAGCACTGGCAGCCATCTTGTAGAGAGGAATCCACTGTGAATGATGGGAAAAAGAATAGCTTAGAAGGTCTGAGACTAGTCTGAAAAGTTCTTGTCTTCCATGGAATGGAGTGTTTTTAACCAGCCGGGCACAGCGTGGTACTTTCAGCCACTTTATTAGAAGTGTGTATTGGTCAGCTTCCCGTTACCATAACAAATGCCCGGGTAATGCAACTTAAGAAGAAGAAAGGTTTCTGATCCAATTTTGAAGGTATCATTTCAATGAATGACTGTTGGCTTGGCCCTGAGGCAGCTTGGAAAGGTCCACTGAGTGACTGGGCATGGAGTATGGGAAGCAGAGAGCGGGGTTCTCACAGTCCTCTTCAGGGGCACACCCAAATGACCTCCAAGGGCTCCCCAGACCTTGTCTCTCACAGGTCCCATCACTGTCCAGTGTCACCTAGGCAGTGATTGAACCTTCAAAATACAGGACTCAGGGGACTTTTAAAACCTGCACATGCCAATGGCCTCAGAAAGTTGCCTGGGGTACTTGGTCTGTGAAGCTGCTTTTGGGAAACCCAAGTGGAATTTTAAAAGACATCTATGGTGTGTGGCTTGACTGCTGTCAAAATGGTGACTCCCTTGGGCAGAGAGCAGATGGCCTGAGAGGAGGATGGGGCTGTTTGGGAAGATGATGGCAGGAGGTTAGTGAGGTCAGGTAGGTTTGGTGAGCGGCTCCTGTGGACAAGAAAAGAGGCCCAAAGTTGGTCGCCTTTGTCAGGGTGGGTGATAGACCTTGGGAAGGAGGAAAGACCACTGAAGCAGGTGGGCAGGAGGCTGACTGCAGTGGACACAGGAGGCAAGCTGACTGCTTAAGAGCCAGTGGGGAAAGGCTGTGTGGGACAGCAGGGATCTCAGAAATGAATGTCAGTGCAGAAGAGATCAGTCGGACATCTCTGTTGGAGACGGCTCCAGGGCAGGTAGGGAGTCAAACATGTCTGACCGCAGAAAGATGTGGGAGTGGACATTGGAAAGAAGATGGGGAGACCCGTGTTTTGTTATGAGGGACAAGATCTTCCCGCCTCTCTGGAGATGGTCCTTTACAGCCGGGATGGTATGCGTCCACAGCTAGGAGAAGCAGCCGGGCGTCTGGCGCGGTTGCAAGTCGTCCTCCACCTCTTATTTTAAAGAGCTGTTTTTATTGTTTAAAGCCATGTAGGTGTCTGTGTGCAATGAGTCCTGGTGCCAGAGGCCCCCAGGTCCTCTCAGAGCTGGAGTTACAGGTAATTGTGAGCTGCCCGGCACGGGTACTAGAAACCAAATTGAGGTCTTCTGCAGGAGCTGTAAGCCATCTCTCCTGCCCCCTCCACCTCTTGAAACGGACCTAAGAGAGTGAAGGAAGGGCTTGTCCCAAAGCGATGCCCCTTGTGTGCCTCACTCTCTTCCTCGGACTCTTCTGATCCTCACGGAAGGCCCAGCCCAGCCCCCTCTATAGAGTACTACCTGTGCAGCTGTTCCCTTTGTGGCTGTGGGTGACATCTGTTCCTCTGTGAGTCATCAGCTCACAGCACTCAACACTCCAGGTGCCCTTTCGCAGGCTCAGGCGGGTAAATACCAGGAGATGATAAACCTTCCCATCCCTCAGCTCAGCGAGACTGCAGAGTGCAGCCCTGGGAAGCTCAGAATTCAGTAGGCCCAGAGGCATGCTGACAGCTGCAGATCCCCTTCCTGTCTGAGTCCCCAGCACATCTCTGGTGCCATCCCTGACTCTTCCCAGGATGCTGCTGGTGCTTTAGATCCCTGCCAGTGGTAGTTAGGGCCTGGAGAGCAGTTGCCCCCGGTCACCTCACCCTGGCTTCTGCAGCAGGTGGGTTGCTATCACAGACCTTAATGTAACTCTATTGTTACTCTTGGAAAGCAGAAAAGCCACAGAGTCCATGTGTATTCCCTGCATCCAACCCAGAGCCTGGTGCCAAGCACAATGAAGGTTGTTCTAGAATATTCCCTGATGCTATTCCTGCATCTGTAGTACCCTCATCCAAGTATGAGCAGGTACTGTAACTGGTGGGGTACAGTCAGGAAGGGATGGTCATCCAAAATTCTTCTATGACCAGCCTCATTAGGAGGCCCGCCTTACCGGCCTGAAGGACATGACAGAGCTCGGTGAAGGGGCTAACAGGGAGCCCGTGTTTAGGGATCTACATGCTTAGGAGTCTGTGCTACTTCACTGACAAACATTGAAAAGCCAGGCTTTCTGGCTCTGTCAGGAGGAAATGGATATTGACCGCTCCTGGGAAGATCACGAAGGAGGCCCTACCAGGCTGATAGAACCTACAACAACTTCAGAACAGTGGGGCTCAGACCTCCCTCAGTATCCATGAACCCCGAACAGGCAAGACCCAAGCCTCAGCCCCTGACCCAGTGAGATTACTGATCCATGTCTGTCTGTCCTGTCCGGTGCTGACTGGTGGAGAGAACTAGTGAGGGTGGGGGATGGGACTGAGTGTGGTGGCTGTGCTTGACTGACCCTGTAGCTGCCACCATGGTCTGCCCAGTGATTAAGTGTTGTGGTGGCCCCATAGGCCTATAGGGAGGCACTGTTAGCAGGTGTGGCCTTGCTGGAGGACGTGGTCACTTGGGGGGGAGAGGGGGGCTCAGATGCTCAAGCCAGGCCCAGTGTCAGTCTCTCTTCCTGCTGCCTGTGGATCCAGATGGAGAACTCTCAGCTCCTTCTCCAGCACTATGTCTGCCTGCAGGCTGCCATGCTTCCGGTCATGATGATAATGGACTAAACCTGTAAGCCAGCCCCAGTTAAATGTTTCCCTTTATCAGAGTTTTGGTGGTCATGGTGTCTCCTCACAGCAATAGAATAGTGACCTAGACAAATGCCAAGATTCAAGGGACTCAGGTCACACCATTCCTAGTGTTCCCTGCATAGCTGGATGCCCCTCTTCATTAGGGCATAAAGAAGCAGACACTGCTACTCACACTCCCCTGGAAGCCACCCAGCATCCCAAAGGGCTCTCATTACTGGGGACCTGACTGGTGGGAGGAGGGAACAGTAGGTGCAGGGAAGCCACCACAACCTTCTGGTATGATCAGGAAAGGTGCAGCGAGCAGAGCCGAGTTGTGCTCAGTGCTGAACCCAGGTGCCACTGCTAAAAGTTCCTGCACTGTTCTGGAACCTTCATCTTCAGTGGCAGATGGCTGGGTGCTGGGTGCTGGCTCCTCAGAGCAGAGCAGGGTGTACTTGGTAGAGTTACTGGCATTTCCCTAGCTAGGCCCAGGGTTCTTTGCTTCTGGCATGCTGTCAGGCTGTCCTCAGCTTTGAGGAGCCAGAGGAACTGTGGACACATGACTGTCTGTGTGTCTGCTGGAATTTGGCCTCGATTATAGACCCTACATCCACCTTCTTTATTCCCACTTAGGGTGAATCTTTTATCCACAAGGAGACTTATTCAGTGTGCCTAGGGTCCACTCAGCCCTGGGTAACATGGTGCTTACTGGTATGAGACAGCTTGGGAAGAAAGCCATTGAAGTGAATTCTACTGAAATTCCCTGAGAAGGTTCATTCACTAACAAACAGCTCCCTGGACTTCCTCTTCTGAAGCATCATCTACAGTAAACAGAAAAGTACCCCAGCTTCTCAGATCAGGATAGGGTGCATTGTCTTTTTGGCAGAGGCCGGGCAGGTTGGAGGGACAGGGTAGGCTCTGCATAGGGTTAGTATCCTCCCGAGGACCCATCCCTCCTCACTGTTGGAAGAGAGATGCCACACAGGCAGAGAGATGCCATCCGTGCACACTTCCATACTGAGGTTCTTCTTGTCTAGCTACAGTGCCGGGCTCCTCAAGGACATGCTCTGCTTGAGCTGTGTGGTTTGTGGCTAGTTGGTCACATGAAGGCCTCCAGGAGGCTGGGGGTTGGGGGAGCATGTCCCTGCAGGAGTTCCCCAGCAATGGGCAGGGCTGGTTCCTTCTGAAGCTGAGAGAGACTGGGTATCTCTTCTTCTCCCACTTCTGGTGGCTTGTGGATGGACAGATACCTCTTCCGTTTGTATGTGCTGCCTAGAACTGCCCTTCCTCTCTGGGACCCTGGCTTTTAGGACTTCATGGTAACTTGCTGAACTCATTGTAGCAATGCCACATTGACAGGTGTTGGGGGTTAAGACCCCAGTTTATGGACTCGGAGTTGGGGTGAGGTCCCATGCATTGCACTTCCCACGGACTTAGGGATCATCTGATCATCTAGAAAGATCCTGTCTGAAGCTTGCCAACTTGATCGCATCCACTGAGATTGGCCTTCCATAAAGTCCCATCCACAGGTCAGGACTTCATTGTTTCTGAGTGCCAAGGTTAACCCACATGGTCCCCTCTCTTCATTTTGCACCCTTTGCATACCTAGTGTATGTTTCAGAGGCCCGGCGCTTCTTAGATCCATGGGCCAGTGTGACTTGATCCAGGGAAGACTGATATTGAAGTGAGGAGATACGGGGTAAAAGGAAGGGAATTCTGTTAGAGATCTGCATTGTGTAAAAACACTTACAAACTTCTCAAACCAAGGAAAGACAAGGAAGAACCTGCAGAGTAGCTGGGGCCTGGGGTCTTGAAGTCCCGTTTCAGCTGGAGCTCACCCAGCTAGGCCCTGGAGAGGACCCACCCCACTCATCTCTGTCTCCTATAAACTTTAGTCACAGTGATCAAGAGCTACCATTTCCTCCGTGAACCATCTCTGCCTGGAAGGCCTGCTGTGTCCCTGTTAACGGAGCAGCAGAAGCCCCATACCTGCTGCTCAGGCATGTTCCCAGCAGCCATTACGTCCATCTTCCTCAGAGGGAAGGCCAGCTGTTGATATTGGTGAGTAGCCTGCTGGAGTGACCTCCTGCCAAGAGCAGTCAATAACCCTGGATTACCAATTATCAGTGCCCACTGGGGCACATGGAGCTGGGTACCCAAACCAGGAAAAGATGCTTGCAGCAAGACTGCCTGGCCTTGCTCCATACACTCTGTAGAGTGGTCTCACTCCCCGGATCAGATATCCAAAGCATTCATGTCCCACCAAGCCTAAGTCTGCTTACTCTGGTGCCTACTGTGTGCAGTGCAGGGTTCCCCACTTGCAGAGAGGAGGGGGGCTAGGATGGAAGTGTTCATGCCATGCACGAATCTCCCCAGTTTCAGAAGAGAGGTCAACATGCAGGCTGTTGTAAGAATAGTAACAGCTGACCTTGACCCCTGCACCCAATTGCTCCTCTGAGGCAATTGGGCTCGCCGGCAACCTCTCTGCAGAGTTGGTACCCACACCTCTCCATGGTCAGTGGCATCCTGTGGTCTGTGGGTGTCAGGTAAGCCAACGCTGCCCTGGCATTTGTGAGCCTGCTTCCCAGGGCAGCTAGGTGCATACTGGGAAATACACATCACTGTGGGCAGGACGGCCCCACCTCCTTTCCCTTTCCCAGGACAGCCTGAGAAAATGCAGGCTGGTGGCTGATGGCCCCTCAGATCTGCATCATTCTGAGGACTCCCCACACCCCTATTCTATGATCTTCACAGGACCTTTGAGTCTTTAACCTCCCTCATGCTCGCTCTCTCTCTCTCTCTCTCTCTCTCTCTCTCTCTCTCTCTCACACACACACACACACACACACACACACACACACACACACACAACTAGGAGGAAGTCCAGCCCTGTTCTCTCCTCTGCTCAGTCACTGGCTGATCAGCTTCTTTATTGCCCAATCATGGAATAACTGAGGTGCAATGTTCACACAGCACTGAGACAGGAGATTCTCAGAATAAGGACTGCAACCAGATATGGAGGCACAGAGATCAGCGTCTGAATAATACAAGAATAATTCTTACAGAGTGCACAATAACATTATCTATAATAGCCAGCCGGGATGTGATCAGGTGTGTTGGATAGGCAAAAAGACAGGTTCCCTGCAAGGAAGAGGGGCAGAGATGGAGGAAGGGGTGGGGCTACAGGAAGCTTACCCTGCTAGACTGGATCAAGCCAGTGTGTAAGCATCCTTGGCTGCGGTGAGGAAGCCAGGTACACAGTGCGGACTGGAAATGCAGAAAGTCAGGCTGGAGGCCAAACTCTGGTGTTTTCAGGGCCACATTCCTTTCCAGGCTCGACGACACCAGGTTTCTATTGGCTTGCAGCAACATCATTCCTATGCCCTTGTTTACCCTCTCAGGGCTTCTCCACAGAACATCTCTGTGTCTTATCCCTCTCTTTGTAGACACAAGTGTCAACAGAGTTGACATCTTTGAAGGCCTCTCCCCCAGTACAGATTTATCGAGACTTCCAGTAGATGTGAGTTTCAATCCAATATAGAGGTGCTGGCTCCAGGTGTGGTCCTGGGGACATCCCTGGCTCTACTCACAAGAGCCCTGCATTCAGACTTGTTTCCAGCCTTTGTGATAAAGGATCCCGGGCTCCATAACACGTTCCTCAGGCTTAGTGTTTAAGTTGGTCTTGCAGAGAACAGCCTTCAGTTCCCAGCATGCACAATGTGGGTTACAGCAATTAATAACTACAGTTCCGAGGGATCCAACAGCCTTTTCAAGCACTGGATCTGTGTGCGTAGACTTCCATATAGACACACATGCATATGCCTAATAAAAAATAAATTTAACCTTAAGAAGAGGAAGTGTTTTTGTCACTGCAAAATATCAGATGACCTCTGCAAGAGAGCTCAGCTCTTCCACAGTCCCCATCAGGTCGAGGAATCAACCGGGCAAGGCTCAGACGAAAACCGCTTTAGTGATTTTACTCAAGAGTACACTCCAGGGGGATGGCCCATAAAATGATTGATGGTCTTAAAAGCTGCCAAGCCCATGAAAGTCTAAACCTTGGTGACAGGAGATATAGAAGCTGTGAGTCACTCAGGACCCCGTCTTTCTGCTCTGGGAGGCAGATGTGACACCCTGGGGTGGGGTGCTGGTGAAGGATCTCTGGGTCACTGCCTC
The DNA here is from genome assembly GCA_019843965.1 of Rhynchomys soricoides. Classification (NCBI taxonomy): domain Eukaryota; kingdom Metazoa; phylum Chordata; class Mammalia; order Rodentia; family Muridae; genus Rhynchomys; species Rhynchomys soricoides. The sequence continues at coordinate 64,069 of JADRCH010000171.1, read as the reverse complement.
TTCTTGCCAAGCTTCCAAGACTGGAATTGTTTTGGAATATAAAACAAAGAAACTAAATCAGTAAATCGATGACATAAATCCTGCCGCCTTTTTCTGTTACTGGCTCCATACACAAGGGTCACCTCCCCTCAGGGAGAAAGTTTATTGCCTGCCAGTGCAGGTTAGACTGTGGGGACAGCCACCCTACCCAACACACACACACACACACACACACACACACACACACGTGCGCACACACACGCACGCACATGCACGCTGCAGAACATATCTTTCCAGGAAGTCATGGTGGGCCATTGCAACGCTTTGGAATTGGTGGCGTTTTCTTTCTTGTTTGTTTGTTTTAAGATGGTGTGTGTGTGTGTGTGTGTGTGTGTGTGTGTGTGTGTGTGTACAAGTGTGCAGGTACCTGTAGAGGCCAGAGTGGGGTGGTGTGTGTGTGTGTGTGTGTGTGTACAAGTGTGCAGGTACCTACAGAGGCCAGAGTTGGGTGTTACATCCCCTGGAGCTGGAGTTACCAGTGGTATGAGCCTCTCCGAGTATGTGCTGGGAACCGAACCCTGATTCTCTGCAACAAAAGGCAAGTGTTCTTCGCCACCAAGCATCTTCTCAGCTCTGATGTTTTCTTTTGGTCATTGTGTTTGGTACAGACTTGTGGCCATGATGGAGATGACATCCAAGAGACCTAGCCAGTGTGCTAGGCTGGAGTTCAGACACCAGTTACCAGGAAGGGAAGGTGCTAGGGAACAGGGTGTGGGTCCTGTCTCTGTCTGCAGAATGTGACTAGGGAGCTCAGACCCTGGCTTGTGTACCCCTGCCACCCAACTGGTATGGAACACTGTTCTCTGATCCTTGCTTGGCTGTTGTGGTGACATGGGAGAAGCTGTGCTCACCTGCTGAAACCCTCCACCATCTGACATGTTACTGTCCCTTGACAGCATGTGTGGGAATGGTTACCCGACTGTTTGTCACCTGTTTGAGACCGGAATGCATAGATGGACTTAAGCAGAAGCTTCCACCTGTGCAGTGTGGGGACCTTGTCACCCCCTCAGGGATGGGATTTCTCAATGGTGTGATTGTTTTGAGATCACCCACAATCCTCCCGTAAGTGAGCCCTTCCCCATGTTCATGTAAGTATGCTTTGTGAATTCATCCCTCTACCAAGCTAGACTTGGGTGGAGTCATTTCTTCAAGCATCCATTTGTTCGTGATTCTGAAGGAAAAACTGTACCCCACGCACACTCACCACAGCACTGGGGTTGACTCATCTGCTTCTGCCCTCAAAGCTTAGAAACAGATCGCCATTCTCTGTTTAGGACCCACAGGGTCATTTGGCTCTTTGCTACCTGGGTCCTGAGGAGACAGTCTGGAAGATAAGGGTCTGTGTCATGGGTGTGGCTGGGGTGGGAACCATGAGGCCTGAGAGCACAGGGCAGAGATAGAGAGGCCAGTGACGGGCAGGAGACACACTTCATGCAAAGCTAAGAGAGTCTGAGAGACAAGACAGTATGAAAATATACTATGGGAAGATGAGCACCCAAATGAGAGGAGAGAAACTGCAGACATCACCTGCCCTGTACACTCTTTTACAAAGGTGTGTGATCATTTATTATTTGGGCACGCATGTATGCACGCACGAACTCATTCATTCATTCACATGTATTCATTCTTTCCTGCCTTCCTTCATTCCTTCATGTGATTATTCATTCCGTCTTGCATGTATTCATTCATTCATTCACTCCTTCAGTCAGGCCAGCAGTTAGATGCTGAGATTTTTGTAGACGATCCTGAAGGACTTTCTGATCCCCTGCCCCCACTCCAGTCACAGAAGACATCTCTGCAGCAGTTCAGCTTGAACTGATGAGTGCTTTGTACAGCTGGGCAAGGCTACAGCTGAAGGTCAGGCCGGCTCAACCCCATCCTCAGAAGGCCTTAAGGAGAACAATGCCTGACTTACCTGCTGAAAATTGACCAGAGAGTAATTGACCTCCTGACTTCGGTGATCTGCATGCCGGTCCTGTCTTGATAATATAAATATGGGGTGGGGAGGGGGTGCAGGGCTGGAACAAGCCCACAGTGATCCTGGTCAAGGCTCTGGCCCTGCTTCATACTACAGAAGGGAGACAGAGGGGTTGATTTGGGGAAAGCTGAGATCTGTGTATTCAGAAGCCTATGGATTGGATGCAGAGGCCCCAGAAAAAGAGCAGAGAAGACACAGAGGCAAGAGTCAGTGCTATGGAGAACTTGGGGGCTTGAGTGTGAGGTCAGGTAGGCTGTGGAGAATCCGTCGATCACCATGGCTGCTTCTATATGGGATTGGGCTCAGAAGGTGTCTGGACTTGCTGTGCTGACACTCTTTACCTACTGAGCACAGTCCCCTGCTCCCCATAGCAGCTGCAGGCAGAGACCTCATGTTTGCACAGTGATCTGCAGTTGGTAACGACTTGCACCTATTGGTCCTCTGGCAGACGAGTAGGTTGGGAGCATAAGTGATTTGTCCAAGGTCAGAGAGTCAATCAGCAGAGCGATTATTGAACTCTATTAGAGAGCTCCTTGCAGCAGCCCCTGAGAGGCTGATGGGGAAGGATACAGACCTGGCTGGGCTCTGTAGAGCGGGAGGAAGGCTGGGTGCAGAGACACCCAGGGCGCACTCCAGCGAGCACATTCACGTATGCACAGATACCGTGTCCTTTGGACACACACACGTGTGTGCACTGAACACATGTGTACTCATACATATGCCTTCATGCCCAGCTGTGTTGTAGAGCATGTGCAGTCATGTGCAGGAGCACATGTATCAACCTTAATGCATGTGTCATGTATGCACAAAGATGATCACCAGAGTGAGGTCCAGCCTGAGGGCTTATGTGTGGATGGCCGTGATGGGCAAATTGCAGAAGCAGCCCACAAGGGCTGTGAGCTTCCGACCTGACAGCCCAGTGCCAGTCTGAGTGGTCTGTGAGGAGCCTAGTGTCCAGCCTCACTCTCAACCACCACACCCCACTGTCTCCTTAAAAGGAGTGAGTGAGCCCAGGTAGGCGCTCCTTGCTTTATCTTCCTTTGTAGCTGGAAAGGAAATTATCAAAATAATCTGTGCAATCATGCTAAATAACACCGGGTAAGATAACAAACGGTCTTCAGAGACACCCTCGGAGGCCCGGAGTACTCTGAAGAGAGCTCTGTGACAATTTCCTAAATTAATTGTTTCAGGCCCTCCAGCCACAGGCAGCCTGTGCTGAGATGCAATAGCTTCAGGCCACCTGTGCCAAGTGTGGCTCAGCCTTCCCTGCCCCGCCTCTGCCCAGGGAGGACATAGTGTCCGGGACTTTCTCTGGCTCCCTCTCCCAGGAGAGCCTGAACTCTCCTGAACTCCTTTGGTGGTGATGCTGCCTTCCCTCCATCCTCCACACTCAGCTCTGCGGGGTCTGGACTGTGGAGCTGGCCTGTATCATCTCCCTCAGCCCCCTTTCCTCATCATTGGTAGCTTCTGTCCTCACTGGTCCACGGAACTGAATCACGTGTGCCTTGGAGTTCTATAGAGCCTGACAGAACCCTGAGGACCACAGATGAAAGGACTTTGCCAAAAGTCTAGGGCTCACTGTGTGCCTTTGGCTCCAAGTGCTGAGCAAGCAAATCTGAGAGGGAGGAGCTGACCATCCCTGCAGCCTCTCTGCAGGGTTCACCAGGATCCTCCTCTCTCCCCCAGCTTCTGAGGCCAAGCCTTAGCTAATGGTTAGTTCCCACAGTACCCTCCTCTGTCTTCATGGGGCCAACTCAGACACTGTGCACCTCCCCCCAACATCTTCAGGGTAGTTGCTGTAGACAGACATCTGTTAATAGATGTTCCCAGACAGAACTTAGGTTCACACATCAGAACCTGGGCAAGAGTCATCCATCCTGTGCCTCATCACCAGCATTTCCTAATCTTTGCCTTACCATGGAGGAGTGAGCATCCTGCCAGCTGCATCCTCTGTAGACTAGGAGAGCAGAGACTCACCAAGGCCAGGCTGGGTCCAAGTCACAGGTGCTGGCCTTGGGTGTGAAGCTCCCTTCCTCTCTCTCCTGCCTGGCCCCAGCCCAGGGTGACTTCCCAGATATCATCAGCACATGCTCTAGATGGTGCAGACACTGGCAGAGGGGACCTCCTCAGCCTTGGTCTGTGATCTCATTGTCCCTCGAAGGTATCCTGCCCTGTACTGCCTTCCCTTGTTGTATGAGAGCTACTAGAGGCTCTGCTCCACCCAGAGCTTGCACAGAGGCAGGAGACAGCTGCCTACCTACAGTCTTTATGATGGATGAACGTCTTTCAGAAGAGATGGGGTGAGCCTGGCCTGCTGTGAGGACAGTAGCAAGTAGCCACCTTGGAAACCGTGGGTTCCCACCTGACACTGAATCTGCTGGCTTTGACCTTGGGCATCCAGCCTTAGGAACTGTGAGCTCCTTGTGGGGGCATCGTTACAGCCACACCAAAGGACCACAGTAGGGTTTTACCTATCTTCATTGGTGGTGGACAGGATTCTACTGGTAACACTGCCCCTAAAGACAGCCATGCTCCTGCTTCAGCCCTCCCCCTCCCCCACCCAACACCCCCCCCCCCCCCCACCAGCCCTCCCCTCCTCCCTCCTTCCAGCCCTCCCCTCCTCCCACCTTCCAGCTCTCCCCTCCTCCCACTTTCCAGCCCTCCCCCTCCCTCATTCTCCAGCCCTCCCCCTCCCACCTTCTAGCCATCCCCTCCCCCCACCTTCCTGGCCTACCCCAGGTCCCAAGTGCAGACATCTCGTGGGAGACCCAGTGCCCAGGCAAAAGGAGAGCCTCACAGGCAGAGTCAGCACCACCTTCAAGTCATGCTTCACTATGAGCCAGCCACTGTCCCGTTGAAGCCACCTCAGCCTGGAAGCTCAGTGTCCCTGTCTGTGAAACAGAGATTGTGTCTGACTCCCCACTGGCCAGGGCTTCTACAAAGAGTGAAAGGTGAAGATGTTAGAATCCCAGAGGTGCAGGTTTAGCCTGCTGCATCTCTCCAAGCAGACAGACCTGCCTTACATGTGCTCGCACAGCACAGCACATATGTGTGTGTGCACTCGCACACACACACACACACACACACACACACACACACATACACACACACAGGTGGGGGTGTGGAACGCAACACTCTTGTGTACATGGAGGAGGATCAGGAAAAGCAGAAGTCTGGAAGTCCCGGGTGCATAGGAAGGACATGTGTGCTTTGTGGATATACACCATCTGTATGCATTTTATATCCGTGCATATGTGTCTGTGTCTCCATGCTTGTGTGCCTGGTCATCCATGCCTGTGTGTTTGTGCTTACAACTGTCCATATTCACATGTCTGTGCATGCGTATTCATGTATGAATGCATGTGTTAGTGTGTACACACATGTGCACCTGAAGGAGACACTGGAAATGTGAACAGACTTCTCCTTTGAGGCAGAAGGAGTCTGGCTGCCCCACATAGCCAACCTGGGGTTGTGGCCATGGGGCCTAGCAGTTGTTTGAAAATCAGTTTCCATCCTTGAGAGATAAGTGCACATAGTGACTGCTTTATAGATAGTGGCCCTGCCTGCCAGGCCAGGGTGAGCCACTGCAAGGGTAGGAACTGCTACTCTCAAGGGAACACCTTACCCCCACACCACTGAGGAAGCCATTGTCACTGCAGGAAGAGCAGGTCTGGGACTAGCTAAGAAGGGATTCCTCCCTCCAGAGAGAGAGGATAATGTGGCCACTCTGTCTCACTCCTGAGAACAGGGACACAGCAGATGTGTCTTCCAAGAAGCAGGGCCAAAACCCACACCTCCCTGCCCACAAAAAGGTAAGCGGAGGAGTTTATGAAGCCTGCATGGTTCTGTAACTGAGTGCTCTGATGACCTCTGGGCAGGTCACCAGGATGGCATGTTCCTCTTCCCTCGTATGCCTCACACCGAATGCCATCTGTGAGCGTGCTCCACAGGAGCACATCCTGGTCACTATCTGAGGTGACAGCACCTCCATCCAGAATGTCCCAGCATAGGTCACCATACACAAACGCCGTGAGCGAGTCCTCTCAGTGACAGAGCACAAGAATGCAGTGGACATGCTCCCTGGCTCCCTGACTCGCAGCAGGAGCCGAGGGAAGCCTGGCCCACAACCAGGCTGTGCCTCAGGGGAGCTAAAGGAGAGGAGTGTCAGACATGACAGGAGGCCGTCTCTCCTCCGTGCAGTCAGACAGTTGCCAAATATTTACTATGTGGCTGTACTCTAGGGACATGGAGACAAGAGAGACAACGAGCCTCTTTCTAGGAGCCCACGGTTCCAGCAACTCAACCCAGAGCCCTGTGCATTCTGCCTAGGATTACACAATTTTATCCAGAATCTAGCCAACTCATCCAAGGACAGAGACCTGGTGGGCAGCCATGATGGCAGTGCCCTGTCCTGGAGTAGAATCACAGTGACACAGAAGCCAAAGGAGACTCTGTTATCTGAGCAGTGTCATCACAGAAAGCAGGGTCCTCGGCAGCATGTCCCTGAGTCTCCTTGAGGACCTGGGGCAGGGGCACTGGATAGGGTACTCCTCACCCACATGCTTGTTCTTCTGGCCTGATGAGACATCCCCACACAGCTTTATCGTGCGGTGCCGTTGGCTGAGAGGAGACAGGGTTGGGTTGGCCGGGAAAGCAGCAGAACAACCAGAGCCCTCAGATGGGATTGAAGAGGGGAAGATTGAAGAGGGGAGGGTTGAAGAGGGGAAGATGTGAGGTCCCCTGAGATGAGAAGGCAGGGTGAGAGGCTCGCTGCGTGGTAAGTGAGGAGTTGGGTTAGAAAGAATGTGCTGCTGTGGCCAGTGCAGAGATGGTGACTTTGGATTGTGAGGTGGCTGGGTGGCCCATGCAACCTCTGGGCTCTGCGCTGCACACCCTACAGAGCTATGAGATGGACTGGTCCATCCGGCACATAGTACGTCCTGGGCAGCTGTCACCCAGGAAGGACGTGGACCAGTGAGTGTCTGTAGGAATTTGCTGTGGAGCTGCTGATCATCGACATCAGCTTCATGTGTCATCGCTGTGACCAGATACCTGTCAAGAGCTCTTAAAGAAGAAGGGATCTCTTTCTGGTCACAGGCCATCCTGGTAGAATGGCAGACAGGGAGAGCAGGAAGCAGTGGTCACATTTAGGAAGTCACTTGCAGTGGTCACATTCAGGAAGCAGAGATGAATGTTCAATTCCCTTTCTCCCTCCTTAGGTCCAGGCCCCATCCCATCCGTATTCAGGTTGATTCTTCCTGCCTCGATTAACCTACTCTAGATATCCCGTCCACTGGCTGTGTTTCCATGGTGATTCTAAATCCTGTCAAGGTGACAAGCAAGATCAGCCATAGCTCCACCCTCCCCTCTTCCTGAGCAACTCACTAGTGTCAAGGCTGGGAGCCCCCTTCATTCCCTGAGTTCCTCTGTCATCAAGAAGAGCTCTGACCACTCTTGCCCACTCACTCTCACTCTGCACCCTATGAAGCTGTCTCATGACAGTTTACTCTGCTGAGCAATTTCTCAAGAGACAGGAGTGACTAACTCAGGGGCAGGAGGCAGAGGCTGGCCTCAGAAAGCTGCCGGTTCTGCTCCTCCTGTTCTGAGATGTCTGCCAAACACCCTGGGGGTCACTGGCTCATGGCTGCTGGTGGCAGTCAGTGTGTCTGTCCTCTTCCATGGCCCCTGTTCTCATCAGCCTGCTGGGTGGAGCTCACGTGTCTCCTCTTCGTGGCAGGGTCTGGTAAATGGTTCATGGCTTAGGGACCCTGTGTTCTCACCAATCTAAAGATTTTCAAAGTTCTTTTTATCTAAGCCTTTCCTGCCCTGATAATGTGGAAAACAGATCCAGGGGAAGCATGCTGGGTGGGGCCTGAGAACTCAGGAAATTTTGTCTAGCTCCGTTCTGGCCCCGGCAATGGTGGTCTTAAAACTTAAGGGGTTGGAAGGCAGGCTGAGGACCTGGGTCCCACTCATCTTTGCACACAGAGGAAAACCTCAGCCTGCCTCAAAGGAAGCAAGCATTGCTCACGACCAGTAACAGCGGGATTAACAGGGATAAACACTTTCCTTCAACATTTCACATGTATTATTCATATATGAATTATTCATATACATTATTTACATATATAATATTAGCATTATCTGTGTCCCCATTCTCCCCTGGAATTCTCCAGCCTCCTGTATCTTCTTATGCTTATTAATCACTGTTATGCCAGAATTAGCGTCTGATGACTCCAGGGTGTTGCTCGCTATTCCCTGCAACGACTTCTTGGGTCTCTTCCCTTTTCTTTCCTTGTGTTCTGATCCTCAACCCCATCCCCTGGTGTGCCTGGTGAATCTCATGTTGGATGTTGGGCACTGTGTGCGCAGAGCTACAAAGAGAATGTGAAGCCGAGCTTGGAGTTTGGCAAACGGCAGCCCACGGTCCAAGTTCAGCCTGGTTTCCGTATGTGTGCACTCTAAGAGCTAGAGATGGCTTTTGTGTGTTTAAGTGCTCCGGGAATCAAAAGTTCACTCTTTCGCCACACGTGGAAATAGCTTGAAATTTTAATTTCAACCTCCTTGTGCAAGCATCACATGGGTGCTTAGCCATGGCCGTCCACTTGTGTTTGTCTTTGTAGAGTGAGCAGCTGCCACAGAGATAGCATGTGATCCCCATAGCTATCTGTCTGACCTCTGGCAGGAAAAGTTTGCCAACTCCATCTCTGAGGCCACCCCACTCCTTGTAGAATGAACCCCTTTCTCTGTGGAGTTCAGGATGGAGGATGAGGACCGACCCTGGTTAGATACAGAGAGTGGAGATTCTAGCTAAGCTGACTGGTAAGGCGCTAGGTAAGCCTGGGTTTACAAGGTGGTGCAGATAGGCCTCGGGGAAGATGGGAGTCATCTTGAGCCTGGTCTAGCACTGGTTCATCACTGATATGGAAGGCCCATCAGGATTAGCATCTCCCAAGGTGGCAACAGAAATATGACCTCAGTTCTTCCACAGGGATCCACTCCAGCCAGAAACTGCCATCCCTGCAAGGGCCTCAGTCTTGAAAGCTGAAATCCCATGAGGGTGAGCCATGAAAGACTGTCCACGTAGAGATTCCCCTGGCTTGGGGCTGCAGGGTAGGCCAGAGCTCATAGGTGATCTGGTGCATTGTAGTGGGTATACACAGTGGTCTTTTCTCCTCCGACTAGCATGAACCGGTCCACACCAACGTTCCTCACCAAGTACTGGGCTGAAGTTTTACAAACCATCTCTGCCTCCCTCCTTGCCCTTTATGGGTACCCTGGACAGTGGATATGACTAGAAAGGAGGACCCACAGGACAGACAGATGGTACAGTACCTACGGTAACCCAGCTCCTGCTGTGTTCTGGCACATGGTTTTGTGGTTCTGATAGTCCATGACAGAGGAGCACAGAGTCCAGGAAACACAGGGTAAATAGGTCGAGTCAGGTCTTCTTTGGGGACTTTCTCAGCTCTGCCACCTGCCTCCTCTCAGAGGGAGCCAGGTTCATGCACAGCTGCTGTCTATCCAGCTGAGTACTGGTGCTAGGTTTGGAGTTGGGAAGGACCTGCAAGCAGTCCTAAAGAAGGTAAGACGCAGCGGCCCTGGAGTGGAGCCTTCAGGTGTGGAGGACAGCAGCTGCCCACAGCCTTCCTTTGTTCTTATTTCCTCTACAAAGCAAAGCTATGGCCCTGACCTTATCATTTCACCTATGGGACAAAGACCATGGGAAAGTCATGATGCAGTGGAAGTCTGTTGGAGGGTGTGGCCTGCTGATGGACCTGCCACCTTGGAATGGTGGCCTTTTCTTTGGGGCTCATTGATATTTTAATGCATCAGTGGCAGCACTGTCCTAAGGACACCAAGATGACCCACTTCCAATCTCCTTTGTCCCAACTCTTCTTTGTTCAGTTAGCAGACAACTCAGCTCATCCAACCTCTGAATGGATCGCCAAGCTCACTGCTTGTGAGTCTGCGGCTTTTACCCGAGCTGTATCCACCTCCAGTGGGGTGATGGGTGCTCCTTCTAGCTCTGCTCCACGAGCCCCTCATTCTCTAGCTGGCCGGAATACTTCCTTGTTGCACTGTTTGCTTGAGAACAACAGGTTCCCCCACCAGCAGTCTCTGCTCCCCATGATGACAGCAGCCAGAGCTACAAGAGCAGAGCCAAAGAGAAGAGCATCCAGAGACCACAGGGACAGGCCTCCCTGTCACTTCCAGAACTGGGTGTTGCAGTCTCCTGTGGTACTGTAGCTTCCAAAGTTTCTGCAATGAACAGCAGTGCATCTGGGTTTGAGGTCCATCAGCAATGGGCTGCCTTTTAGATGATAGCACTGTCTCTTTTCACCTCTGCAGCCCTAGAGATAGTAATAGATAGTAATCCCAGCACACAGTAGGAAGCCCATGAGTGGCAGAGTTCGTGATTTTCCATCTGGGGTGTCTCTCTTCAATCGTGTTTCCCTAGAGGATCCCTGGACCCATGGAGGAAAATCTGAGTGTGACATTTGAGTGTGACACATGCTTTCTCTGAGTCCTTCCCATCAGAAGGCATGTTGACATGTCACCTGTCACAAGAATACTCAGTGGTGGAGTGACCTACAGGATACAGGGACCAGCATCTGTCTGAAGACCAGTTCACTGGAGGTCCCTGGACCACCTCTTCTCCTACCCGAAAGCCAGGACAAAGCAGACAGTGTCTCTGCCCTGAGTCAGATGCTAGCCTGGATGATTTGTGTGCTACCTCTGAGGTTTGACTGAAGGATTTTCTCAGCCTGAGATGTGAGTTGAATCCACTCTAAAGTTGGTCAGGCTCATGATTCTGTCTTTGTCTTGATCTGTTTTCTGCTGCCCCACATCAGGAAGTTTATCGAGTATAGGCACTTATTTGGCATACAGTCCTGGAGGTTGGGATGTTCAAGAGCATGGTCCAGCCTCAGACAAAGGCCTTCTGGTGCTATAAAATGACAGAGGGCCTCATGTGGCAAGATAGAGCAGATGTGCCATCTCAGGTCTGTCGGGTCATTGACACCACCATGAAAGCACTACCGACATGACCTCACCTAACGCTGGTGACTCCCCAAAGGCCTGCCCTCAAGTGTCCGAAACATAGGAATTTGGGGATCATGTCTTCAACACATTCACTTTAGGAGACATAGTCAAACCGTGGCTATCACTGGCCCATGACTGCCTGTAGGTGTGACCTCCAAGAGTCTTCTGTCAGGGATAACACAACAGGGCAGACCTGATCCTGTGTGGTGGCCAGGAAGCAAAGCCTGACAAGAAAGGGTAGTAAAATGATTATCTTCAAAGCGACACCCTTAGTGACTGCATCCCCTCACGAAGACCCACCTTGAGCCACCTACAATCTTACTATCCAATCAGAAACCCACCAGTGGATTCATCCACAGAAGTAGGCAGTACTCAGACCTCTCGGTGGTTGGCTCTGTTAGCACCAGGCCTTCATCATAGGATGGTCTCTGGAGGTAACTGCACAAGCCGTGGTGTGCAATGAACAACCTGGAGCTTTCTGATGGTCATAGTCCTTCTATTTGGACCTCTACATGTCTTCAGATGTCTCACATTAAACCAGGCATGTCTTACCCCTGCCTCTCTGTGGAGAGTCTTCCAAAGTCACAACCAAAGCTGTTCTTTGAGAATCTACTGTGTGCCTACAGGCATCCGTATGGGCAACTTCCTTCAGGTTCCTCCGCCCTGTCCCCTGGGCACCATTTGCAGAACACTGTCTTCTGAGAGGTCACTATAGGCAGAGGTGCACTAACTGTGGAAGGGGCTACCCTCCCTGACAGGACTGGCTTACTTGTGCCTAAAAGGTTAAAGCAACTAGTGCCAGGGGGGATGCTGGTGCCTCAAGGATGGGGTGCTAAGTGCCTCTGGGATGGGGTGCTAAGTGCCTCTGGGATGGGGTGCTAAGTGCCTCTGGGATGGGGTGCTTAGTGCTTTCGGGATGGGGTGCTAAGTGCCTCTGGGATGGGGTG
>JADRCH010000171.1:5680-44412 GCA_019843965.1 Rhynchomys soricoides | reverse complement strand
ATTTCCCATGATCCAATCTGCTTCCCACAAATGTTATCTGGATCAGTCTTTGTTCAACCTTCATCATTGTAGGGTCTGTGGGTTCGTCCCAAAGATCTTGCTTCTAATGCAGGAGGAGTAGCTAGACACCACAGGGAAGCTGCACCCATGTAATCTGGACAGTGTGGCTGCTTACGCAAGACCTGCATAATGGCATGCCCAGTCAACAGGCCAAGGTGTTAGACCAAATTTCACAAGGTCCCACTCCTAGATTAAGAACTGTGGGTAATCAATGGCTACAGAGAGGGGGATAGTCAGACTTCTCCAGGGGCATCCCCAATAGGCTATGCAATCCCAAATGGTCAGCTCGAAATACATGTACATTTGAGAAACACTAAACGGACTCAATAGGTTGGATGGGTGGATGGATGGATGAGTGGATGGATGGGTGGATGGATGAGTGGATGGATGGGTGGATGGAAGGGTGTGTGGGTGGATGGATGGATGGATGGATGGATGGATGGATGGAAAGATGGGTGGATGGATGGATGGGTGGATGGATGGATGGAAAGATGGGTGTATGGATGGATGGGTGGGTGGATGGATGGATGGTGGATGGGTGGATGGAAAGATGAGTGGATTGATGGATGGATGGATGGATGGGGGGTAAATGGATTCGTGGGTGGATGGATATATCATAACAATGATCATAGTTACACAAGAGATAAATTGAGGAGAGAGGGTGACACAGGAAGGGCTAGGGAGAGGAAGAAATAGAAGTTATGTAAATAAATAACTCATGCAGAAAATTTCCAAAAACCCAAGTTTTTTAAATGTGCCCTAAGCTTTGACAGTTGACTTAGTTAGGGTTTCTATTGCTGTGATAAAACACTATGACCAGGAACAACTTGGGGAGCAAAGAGTTCATTTCATCTCATTTCATTGTAACAGCTTATGGCCTATCATGAAGGGAAGTCAGGGAAGGAACGGAAGCAGAGACCATGACATAACACTGCGTACTGGCTTGCTTCCTGTGGCTTGCTCAGTCTGCTTTCTTACACACTTGCCCAGGTGAAGTTATTCATCAAGAATATGAGCCCTCAGACTTGCCCACAGGCCAGTCTGATGGAGGCAATTCCTCAGCTGAGGCTCCTTTCCCCAAGTGACTCTAGCTTGTGTCAAGTTGATAAAAACCTAACCAGTACAGCTTTGTTCCCATCTCCCTTGTTTCTTATTTCTTAGTAATAAATGTAGCACAAAGCCATCGTTAAAGGTTCCAGGAGGGGCTGTAGTGTGCACCGGGTAGACACCGGCACACAGATGGTGATGATTTGAGCGCCTTTATCGGAGGTCAGAAACTCACAAGGACCTTAGTCAGAGGTTGGTATTCTGCATTCAGAGTCATCACTGAGCAGGGTCCCCTGAGTCCACCATTTCCCTCTGTTTCTTTCACCACCAAAGAGTAGAACTGGTCGTTTCTTTTCTCAGCTGCAGGGAAGGGAGTGAGGAATCCAACACGTTGATGCCTCTGTCCGTGGCCTTGCGTCTTCTGTGGACGGCATCTACTGATAGCCATCTCAATGAGAGAATTCTCTCAGGATGAGAAAGAGGTCAGAGTCGAGGGTCACCCCGGTCTCCTCTGCTCCTGCTCACAACTGGAACTGGACAGCTGAGTCTGTTGTTCTTATGAGGGGGGAATCTGTTTGCCTCTGGTGGGCCGCCCCTCTCCGGGGAGCGAATTCCGGCTGCTGCCCATCCTTCAGCTCTGCCTTCTGCTCTTTCCCGTCCACCATCAGTCCAGCCACTGAGCTCTCTAGGCTGGGTATAGAAGGTGGCGCATTCACCTCAGAAGCAAAGAGATCTTCTTACCATGGGAATCAGTGTGTGGCTGGAAGGTCCCCACCACTGGCCTGGAGCAATGTCCATGGAGCCTTCCCACAGAGGAGGTGGTGGCATGTGAGCTTCTGCCTCCATGGGCACATGAGCTTGTTTTCTCCCAGGGTTTTGAGGGGAGAAGAGCTAGCCTCTGACACACAAGCAGGGAGGCAGTACTTGGATTAGCCGAAGCTGCCCAGAATTGTGCAATATACTGGTGCTGGATCCAGTGGGTCCTTCGTGATCTGAGGAATGCACACTGATTCCCTGGGTGGTTTTCCCTTCTGTAACCAGTCACTGTAGAGTCTACTGCTCAGGGTGTTGCCAGGACCACCGGAGAGAGCCACACACTGACCACGGCTGACGCTTGTTGAATGGCTGTCTGTGATCATTGCTGCCATCCTCCTCCTGACTCCCTGCTGTGGTCACAGTGCTAATGGCAGCAACGATGATCCTGATGTTGATGGTTGTGATAGGTTGATGCTTGTGTTGATGGTGATAGAGAGAATTTGAGTCATGCTGGTGACGGTTGTGACAGTCATCACCATCAAAATCTAAATAACCATCAGCATCAGGATCACGTTGCCATCAGCATGGGGGTTAGCACCATCATCACCATCACCCTCATCTTCATCATCACCTTCATCCCCATCATCACCTTCATCCCTATCATCATCACCATCATCTTTACCATCACCATCACCACCACCACCATCACCATCTTCTCTGTCTTAGTCATCAGCTTCCTCCTCCTTCTCCTTGCTGTATGCACCAGCACAGGATCAGCCTGTGTCCTTCAGAATGACACGAATGCTTCTTGACTCATCTAGGGAAATCTGTGGATGTAACACGATAGGACAGAGAGCAGGCCACACCCTTTCCGTGGTGTCCATCACACTTCCCATCCTTGTCAACTCCTCCCCTGCTTGCAGGATCTGTGATGGTTCTCAGACCTAATGAGCAAACAGAGACTCCTGGGTTGGTGGGGTCTCACTTGTTAGGGAGATTGAAGGTAGCCCTTGTGGTGTATCTTGGCTTTAACCCCACTGGCAAGCTGAATAGTGGTCGTAAAGGAGTAGGAGACTCACCCTGAGGTCAACAGGAAGTGCTCCTGACTGAGCACCGGCTATAGGAAGCCACAGGCCATGGTGGGCAGAGAGATCTCTAACTTCAAAGCAAGTGCAATTGACACACTGTTCTCTGATGGCAGCCAAGACGGTTAAGAGGGCTTCTACCAGCACCATCTAGCACAGAGAGAATGTACCACAGTGGATCTCAAATCAACGGGTAGAAACTGTGGGTGACCATGACAGTCCTATGTCGGCTCCTCTGTTTCCCACTGACACTCCTCCCATGAACCAGAATGGGAATCCTTCATGACAAATAGCGGTTCATCACAGAGGAGGGGGAGGCGAGGAATTGGGACGTGTGTCAACTTGGAATCATTCACCAACGAGTCTCCCTTGATGATGGCGTTTTAACAGAGATGTAACATCTGCCAGCGACCTCGGAACACTGCAGTCTGCCACGTGGCAATATGTACCCAAGCACCTCAGATCTATCAGGTGTGATGATCGGGTGTCTGTAAAGCTGGTGTTAGAACTGGGTGCCAGGTAGAGACAGGACAGGGCCCGCTCATCTCAAAGACATCAGCCCTCGGAGGAAGATGCTTTGCTCTGAAAGTTCCCCAAGCTACCTTGGTCTTCTGTTCAGGTCCCATGTCTACCAACATCAGGAAAGAGCCGGGGCTGTGTACCCTGCAGACCACTCTGGCTGGATTGTAGTCAGCTGGATAAAGTATTATTCCCATGTCCCAGCAGGACCCTGATAGATGAGGTCCAAACGGAATGTGGCCTGGGATGGGACCAGAGGCTAGAGCTAATACCCACCTTCTCCCCTCTATCCTGAATCACGGGTTGGGAGCACTGGAGGAGGAGGAGGGAGAATTCATGACCATGATTATTTGTCTGCAAGGTCAACAAACGCTTGTTAGACTCTGGCTATCCGACTGCCGAGGTGGCCCTTCCTGTCTGTCCCCATTCTGTCGGCACTGTGGTCCAGTCCACCATCATTCCTCCATGGGGAAAGGGGTGGGTCTTCCAGGCCGTGTGACAGAAGCCTCACCCTTCCTTCATTCTGTCACTGGTGGGAACTATGCAGACAGCAATCATGGAAGGCTCTAGGGGCAGGAGACAGCCCTGGGGAGGGTGCCCTTGGGGTCTGCAATAGGGAGACCCATATTCTAGAAGTCCTGGGTGGGCCAGGTTGGCACCACCTGGGTCAGGCCAGTCCCTTCCACATGCTCGTGGCTCCAGAATGGAGAAGCAGAACATTTGTACCATGCAAGGGGAGGGAGGGATGGAGGGAGGACTTGGGAGCTATGTGAATTCAGATAAAGGCAGCAGGCACAGGGCACAACTGCCTGTGGCCAGGTCCCTGCTAAGACATTGAGTGTGAGACAGGGAGAGGTCAAGGCTGGAGGCTCCCTTTCTGGATGAAGGTAATGAACAGTCTTGCTGCTTCAAACGAATATCTAAGCACCTGCTTAACATCCTTCTGTCTATCCCTTCCAGCTTCAGTTCTGGGGCCTTCTGCCCTGGCTCCTTCCCATGTGCTGACCTTTGACCTGACCTTTGACCTCTCCTGTCTCCTCCCCTCCAGGTCTGGCTGTGCATCAGATCATCACCATCACCGTCTCCCTCATCATGGTCATCGCTGCGCTCATCACAACTCTTGTCTTAAAAAATTGGTAAGGTCCGGGATTGGTGGGCTGTGGGGCACCCAGGGAGGTCTGCACTGAGAGCCCCAATATTTTAAGACCAGGCTTAGAAGCTCAGGATTTAACTCCATTGGCAGAATACTTGGCCTGCTTGCATGAAACCCTGACTCCCAGCTCTTCGTACACTGGCCTGTGCCTCAAATTCCAGCACTCCGGAAGTGGAGGCAAACTCGTCAGAAGTTCAAGGGCAGCCTCAGCCACGTAGCTGGGATACACAAAACCCTATTTCAAATAAAACCGACTAGTCCTGAATGCAGCCTACAGACTGCATCTGCTTTGGAGTAGAAGATTCCCAGCTTATAACAGCCACAGGCACTGTGGCTGCCACTGAATACCGCTGGGTCTGCGTTCTAGTGTAGCCCCAATCGTGGCTCCCAAGCAAGGAGTGGAAAGCCCTTAATGACACAGTATCCCAGGATACATGTTTCTTCCGTCACCCAGGTCTGGCTGGACCCATATGTTATCTGCGTACATTGCCTACCAGGCCACAGTCCATCCCATGCCTTCCAGAACAGCAGAGAAACAGCAGCCACTGAGGTCAAGGATACTTTCCCAGCCAGATTTTCTTTGCCTTGAGCAGTATTTCTCTGCTTGCTAACCTCGCTGCTGCCTTGCTGAAGGTGGCTCTCCCTCCCCATTCCCTTCTGTAAAGTGGCCTTCTTTATGGCTGGCCTTGCTGGGTGTGTTCATCTGACACAGCCCAAGAAAATCAAGAAGGTTCCTTGCTGCCTGTGGCACTTGCATCTCAGATTCGCCTGCAGCCTACTTGGAAAGGTGTCTGTTGCTTGTGGGCCTCGGAGTTCCAGCTCCACAGTGGAGCAGCATGCCCATGATTCCCAGATATATGTGAATAACAAGTAAGATTCCAGCAACTGGACAAACCCAGAAGTAAGGGAGCCAGAGGTAGGTAGCAAGGGGGACTAACAGCCCAGGACAAACCCCATTCTGCTGGCTTCACACCTGATAGGCAGGTGTGTCCCTGGTGGATCCAGAAGACGTGGATAGCAAAGTATTTGGGGGGGAGGGTACCCCAGGAACATGTGCATGTGGCTTAGTACAACATCATGACCATCCGGGGAGCAGAGAGGACTTGTGACCTTTCTGGGAGAGCAGCCAGGGTCAGTGAAGAGGGTCAGCAGAGCTCAGAGTCTCTTCTGATGAAGGGCTTCCTGCCTCATGCTCAGTTTCAGCAGGAATCAGAGCCTCTCTCCTAATTGGGGAAACAGAGGCAGAGAGTAAATAAAATGAGACCTTTGGAAGACAGGCTTACCTGGCTTGGATTCCACATGATATTCCCTCACAGACAGGAGTGGGGTTCCCTGTTTACCCTCCATGGCTGCTGAGGGAGTGAGGGGACGCTCATAGAGCGTGAGAGCATGCATTTGTGAGACCCTGGCAAGGGTGAACACAGGTTTCCTATTTGTAGATGTGTTTTGGGTAAGGCGATGGCCCAGAGCTCCCTCCCAGCAGCTCCCCCTATAGTCAAGCAGCCTCTAACCCCAAGCTGCCTCCCACAGGTCCCCTCCTGCCCACCCAGCCCTCCTGCAAAGGGCATTATTGAGCTCTCCATCCTAGTAAGGCATCTGAGGGAAACTGAGTCAGGCACCTCAGTCTAGCTGACATTCTTTAGGCAAATAAGGTTCCATAATCCCACCACTCACCTCAAAGCACTCTTGTGATAATGGCCACATTTAAAATTCAGATTTTATATTGGAAAAAAAAAAAAAAAAAAAGCTGATTGCTTGATTGTGGTTGGTCTTTCTGAAGAGGCTGGGAATTACTATGTAATATAAGTGGTGTCTAGCAGCGGAGGCTTCACCGTGGATGTTCGGGAGAGAGCTGCACACGTGCTCCGGGACCTGCCCACCCCTACGCCAACCCCTCTCCCTCTCTCCTAGCTGTGCCCCAAGCGGGCACACTCGGAGGAACAGCCACCAGCGGAAGATGAATCAGCAGGAAGAGAGTTGCCAGAACCTGACGGACTTCACCCCGGCCCGGGTGTCCAGCAGCGTGGACATCTTCACCGCCTATAATGAGACACTGCAGTGTTCCCACGAGTGTGTCAGGGCCTCCGTGCCCGTGTATGCCGATGAGACGCTGCACTCGACTGGGGAGTACAAGTCCACATTCAACGGAAACCGGTGAGTTCCACAGGACCCGGGCTCTGAGGCTCGAAGCTCTGTGTGGGTGAACCAGGCACTGCCATCTTGTCTGGTCACTCCGTAGAGATCGCAGGGGCCCAGAGCAGGCAAAGAGC
Source organism: Rhynchomys soricoides (assembly GCA_019843965.1). Taxonomy (NCBI): domain Eukaryota; kingdom Metazoa; phylum Chordata; class Mammalia; order Rodentia; family Muridae; genus Rhynchomys; species Rhynchomys soricoides. Next base: position 37,522 of record JADRCH010000171.1, on the reverse strand, counting down.
AGATTTGTCAAAACAATAGCAGTGAAGTTGAACCAACAGGTAAGCAGCCACCCACCCCTGGGAAGCACAGCGGAAGTCATGTTGAAAACCTATCCCAGATCCCAAAACAGTGATGACGATTCCACCCCTCATACTATGCCTGGAGGCCGAATAACTGCCCTCCAGCCTTAGGATTCAAAGCCAGCTACTTATTCATTGTCCCCTGGAGTATCAGCAGATTGTGTTGAGTCCCTCCCACAGTCGGTGTCTCTGAGATTCTGTCAATAATAGCATGTCGGCAGCCAACTCAGAAACACAGAAGACGCCAAGCAGACTCCAGGGCTGGAACCCCTTATTAAATGCTGATTTGTTATTCGTGGGTGATCCTTCAAAGAAGACACACTTCTCCAGCCATCCCTGGGAATGTTTAAGAAACCCCTGAGTCAGCTGCTCAGGGTTTGTCCAGCATTAAATTAAAATATCAATAAGCCATTTTTTTAAGTGACGGTGCACCCATGCATCATTTGTAAATTAAGGGGAAAGAAAAGAAATGAAATGAGACAGTAAGCCTGCTGCTCACATGCCTTGGAGGCCCCTCCCCCTGGTTAGAGCTAGATTAGCAGTGTTGAGGGCTCCCTGTCATGGCCACGGGGAGGTCAGCCTTGGGTCACTCTGCCCCTTCCATCCTACTTACTGCTTTATCTATAAGTAAGAGTGGCTCTTGAGCATCCAGGGCTTTTGGCTACCAATTCGTATGCTCCTGTGCTACTGGCTGCAGTGAGTGTGCCATGCTTATGCCATGGGGAGGGCCCTGTTCAACTGTAGAGGGTTTACTATCTGATACTCTCATACCCTGGTGCAGAGCCAGGAAGGGTACCATTATGGTGCCTGCCACTAAGCCTGGGACATGGTAGTTGCCTGTTTTGTTTCTGTGGTTGTGATAAGCTACCTTGACCAAAAAAAGGAGCTTAGGGTGGAAAGGAGTTTATTCAGTTTTATGATTCCAGGTTTCAGTCTATTATCACAGGGATTTCACAGCGGCAGAAGCTTAAAGCAGCTGGCTACAGTCTAGAACAGAGAGAAATAAATGCATGCATACCTGCTTGCTTGCCTCCTTCACTTTTATAAGGTTCAGAATCCCCTGTCTAGGGAATGGTGCCACTCACAGTGGTCTGGGTTCTCCCAGAACCCCCTGCCTAGGGAATGGTGCCACTCACAGTGGTCTAGATTCTCCCCGAGTCTCCTGCCTAGAGCTTGGTGCCGCTCAGAGTGGTCTGAATTCTCCCAGAATCCCCTGCCTAGGGAATGATCCCACTCACAGTGGTATGAGTTTTCCCCACATTAACAATCAAGATAACCCCACTTCACTGACATGTTCATAGGCCAACCCAATTTATGCAGTCCAACACTGTGATTCTCTTCCCTGGTGATTCTAGGTTGTGTCAAGTTGGTAGTTAACGCTATCACAGTAACCTGCCTTTAATGACAAAATGGCTTTGGGTTCACCCCAAAGCCAACATCTGGAGATGGCACAGGAGTGAGGGATGGCCAGCCTTCCTGCCTTCACACCTAAGCCCTCAACCTCCAGCCTCTCTGTGGACCTGCAAGAAAAGACTCATCTCTAGAGAACAGACTGCCTGCAGGCTGCCCAGCTCACCTGCCCGGTGGTGTGTGCAGGCTAACACCAGCCTTCTCTGTTCTCCACAGATCCTCCTCTGCGGATAGGCATCTCATCCCTGTGGCCTTTGTGTCTGAGAAATGGTTTGAAATCTCCTGCTGACTGGCCGAAGGCTTTTTACCTCCTGGGGGCGGGGCAGACGCCATGTGTCTGTTTCATGGTATGTATCTTCTTGGGGCAGGATGCCCTCCCTCTTTCCTTGACCCCCCCATCTACTCCCCTTACCTCTGTTTGGGATGACCAGGAGCCCCTCTCTAAGACAGTGGGTTTTTCAGGATATTCCCGATATGGATACTGGACCATGGGTCTCTAAGGCACATCTCTTAGACACACAGATGAGACTACCCAGTGGGAGAGTAGCTCACAGGATCTCCTTGCTGCAGCAGCAGCAGCAGCAGCAGCAGCAGCTCACTGCCATGCTCTCCCTGTGCAGAGTTGCAGTGAGCTGAAATTGCCTTCAGAAATAAGCTCTGGGCACTGCATCCCCTTCCCTCAGCAGGAAGCCACCCACTGGGGCAGCAGCTAAGCAGACAGGGATCACACCCTCAGCACACAAATCATGCTGGGGAAGAGGGGGAGGGGAGCCAGAGAGGAATTAAAAGACAGCTTTGAACTATGAAAATAAGAGATAAGAAATAACATGATAAAGAAAAAAAGCAAAGAGTTGAGACATCACTAATTTGAAGCTGGAGACCGGCAACAAAGAGGATGAACTCTTCATGCTCGGCTGCCTAGGAACATTCAGCTTGCTTTGGTTGGTATGAATGCAGATGCTGACATCCAATGGCTCCTGTGAGTCTGTGGATAGTGGCCCACAGGGAAGTGAGCAACTCTCTCAGGAACCACACAGCCCACATGTCCCACTTACACACTCTGCAAACACAGCCCATGGTGATGTCTGTCTGTCCCCTTTTCCTTTGAGATGCAAGTCTTGCCGGAGACTCTCCTTTGCCCCGTGTGTCACAACAGAGCCAGCCAGTCTACATTCCTCTTGTAAAAGAGGCATCCGGTCATTTCCTGTGGGATGATAAACCTGTCTCTTAGATAGGACACGGTGTCCGAAAATGTTTTCCTCTTACTTGATGCTCACCTTCTGTGTGGGGTGAGGGCTGGGCATGGCTCAGGGGTTCCATACCCAGGCCTTGTCCAGCAGGAAGCAGGGAAGAGCTGCCGCCAGCTTGGAAATGAATCGGTCAGTTCTTAATCCCTGCACTAATGAATCGCAAGTTTGGTCCAAATCAAATCTCCAGCCCTCAGTCTCTGTCCCAAAGCCAACATGTTCCACCAACGGGCAAGAGAATATAATTAGATTAGACTGGAAATGAGCCTCCTGCAGAGGCCTTCACCAAGCCTGTGTGGCAAACACAACCTTCTAGCAGGCAAGGACCTGGAGCCTGGTGCATCCTCAGAGCACAGTGCGGTGGCCTCCATGAAGGCTGTGGACATCCCTCTTGGATATGCCAGCTCAGCTAGTGTTGGGGAGCAGTGGAGTTCCCTGTCGCCTGTTGAAGCTTGGCAGGTCCCAGGGTGGGGTAGGCGCCACATCTGGATTATAGCTTTAAAAGCTCATCAAAGGTGCACGTGGTGGCTAATGTCTGTAACCAAGCAGTCTGATTTCGTCTGAGGCAGGGGAATCACGAAGAGTTCGAAGACAGAGTCAGATCCTGTATCAATTTAAAAAAAAATACAAGAAAATGTGATAAACAATAATTCATGAACGTGGAGATGCTGAGTCTGCTCACTGAGCCACCACTTCCTGGGAGAGCTGGGGGCCATAGGCAACATGTCTTGGGACAACTCTGTCATATAGATGTTAGAAAGGCCACTCAAGCCAATCTACAGGAGGGAAACTGAGGCTGAGAGAAGACAGATGATTTGGTCATGATGGTTTAGGTTATCGGTGGTGAGGCCCTATTGCCGGCAGCTGTCTGGTTCCAGGATATCACACTGCTCACCCTACATGGCTCTGCCTTGCAAACCCCTTGCAGTGTCTGAGACCAAGCCTATCTCTATGGTAGGTGCCTCGGCTCACTCACCCCAGGCTAGCCCCAAGCAGTAGGCAGGCGGGGGGTGGGGGGGAGTTTGGAGAGGTAGGGTGGGCTATAAAATTTCCAATTAAAGGGGATGCTCATCCGGGCTGCAGGAGGGCCAGTCCTGATGCCCAGGGGTCTGAGCCCTACAATCTTGTTGCAGGGAGCTTCAGCACAGACATTTATAAGAACACAGGACTCGGGAACAAGACGAGTGGTATTTGTTCCTCTGCTCCAGACCTTTTGTCTTTCCTGTGTCTTCCGCTCCTCCCTGGGGTGATGAAGTCCCCACAGTTTTGATCAGATATTCCAGTACCCTGATCTTGGATGAGGTGTAGGATGTAGCTGCCCCAGGAGTTACTTCACAGCCACTCTCACGTACATGAGTGCATTGTTTCCAGTCCACTCCCCTGGGGACCCTCTGGGCTCAGAAGAACTGGATGTTGTGTCTCCATTCTAATAGGGTGTGCTCTGCTGACATGTCTGCCATGCTTTACCTCCAGTGACTTTCTGTAGACCAGAACCAGGAGAGCTGTGGAAAGAGGCTCATTAGTCTCTGATAAATGCTTAAAGATCTCATTGCCATGTGCTGGGCGAGCAATTCATCAGTCACTGGGATGAATGCCTTCAGAGTCCAAGCATCCCCTGATTTTTAGAATTAATGCCTGGGCATGAGCAACAAGCAGAGACCCGCCAGAGAGATCTCCTGGATTTACATGGGTGCTTATTGTCCCTTAAATAAACAGCAATTAATAGAAAAACATTTAACTAAGGTTTAATAATCAATAGAGATATTTATCTCTCGAAGAGTCTTTAGGACTTTTAGAGAGCTTTTAATAGGTGATGTAGCAATTTCTTTAAAAGAATTTGTTTTATCTCTGTGTGTGTCTGTCTGCGTATGTTTGTGTGTCAGTGTGTATGTGTCAGTGTGTTCTCTCTCCCCCCCCCAGCATGTGTGTGTGTTTGTGTGTCAGTATTGTGTCTCCCTTTTTGTGTCATGTGTGTGTGTGTGAGAGAGTAGTGTCTGTGTGTGTGTGTGTCAGTGTGGTCTCTCTCTTTCTCTCTCTGTGTGTATGTATGTCAGCGTGTGTCTTTCTGTATGTGTGTCAGTGTTCTGTCTCTTTTCTCTCTCTCTCTCTCTCTCTCTCTCTCTCTCTCTCTCTCTCTCTCTCCCCCTCCGTGTGTGTGTGTGTGTGTGTGTGTGTGTGCACATTCATGGGCATGTATACAGTCACTTCTCTCCTTCCACAGTATGTTCCAGGAATTGGACTCAGGTCCTTGGGCTTTTGAAGCAAGCTCTTTTAACCTGAGTCGTCTTGCTGGCCTGCATGTAGCAGTTTCTTACCCCCTCATAGGACTGTGCCTGTACAAGATGTGCCTAACTATGGCCAAGTCTTTTCCCTGCAGACAGCCTCCCGGGGAAACCCAGGTATTGTGACAGACAAGCTCCCACATCAGAGTGTCCTTGTCTCATACCACCTCACAGTGGCTGCAGGTAGCTCTGGAGGAAGCCACATGAAGCTGACTTCAACTCAGAGGCTCACCTGCCACTGGCTGATGCCTCATTTCCTGTCAGTCTCCCCACGCCCAGGATGGCTGAACTTCAGAACACCACACTACACTTAGATTCTTCTAATTCGCCAAAGCCACTTCATTCTGAAGAGCACCTTGAAAAACATGCTCTCGCGTCTGGAGCAAACAAGAGATGAATCATTACTAATATTCTCAGGAACAAATTGAAGCACAAACTGATACAAAAAAAAAAAAAGCAAGTGCCTGAACCTTCCCCAAAACAAAACAGAACAAAACAAAACACACCCGAGGGGCTGGGGAGATAGCTCGATGGAGTGCTTCCTAATCCCTATCACCCATATCAAAAGCCAGACATGGCCATTCTGTGAGCTCTGGGTTCACTGAGAGGCTCTGTCTCAAGGTGGACAGGGATTGAGAAAAGCACCTGAAGAGGACCCCTGGTGTCTGCATGCATTGCACAGGCATGTGTGCACAGGAACATGTACACACATGCACACACAAACACTAGTCATAGAGTACGACGCTCTTGTAACTTAAAAGAATACTTCTTTCAAAGTAACACAGAGAACATTCTAGAAGTTGTGCTTTCTCTCACCCAGTACAGAAGGAACACGGGGCACAGGTGTTTTTATAGGCTGGTCAGGAGCTGCAGCACCAGGGATGAGGCCTGCCTCTTGTCTTTGTTTTCCAGAGCAGATTCCTCAAGCCCATGAGCCCTGGAAGCCTGCAGCTCAATCTCCTTCCGGGCAGCAGGGGGCAGAATTTATCCCAGAATTTATCTGCAAGATCTCTTGTTCTACAGCTCCCACCTTCCCTGTCCTTCCCTTCCTGTTTCCTGTGGGGCCCAGTCCCCCATCCTGCATCCTTCCCCGACTGGCCAGGGCCAGTGGTCTTTTTCCAACTCAGGACCAAAGAGGCTCCTGCACTGAGCCTCTGTAGCCGGAGACCCCAGCCCTCCACTGTAGGCCAGAACTAGAGAACAGCAGGGCTCAGGGCAGGCCTCTCACCTCTCCTCCCTCCCTGGCCTGAGGATGGCGTGGTCCCCTGACATTGTCTGGAATCTCCACTACTCTGCAGAAAGTCTGTGCTGTTCTTACAATGGCCTGCTCACCACTGTCTCGGTCTCCCAGTGACCCTGCTCCTTAAGCTTGGAGGAGAATTCCCTCCCTTTGTGGTTCTACATAATCACTTCAGAAGGGATGGCCACTGTCACCAGCCTCTATGGTCCAGCCTAAGATGACCCCCGCCTCAGACCTGTACTCAGAGAAGGTCCTGTTGCCAGGGAAATGCTGTTCTTGTCTGGCTGAAAATTCCAGGGAACTCTTACACACAGGAAGCAAGACAGATAGAAAATGAGGGCTTGTCTGGGTAGAGACAAGAGGGAGGGGCATGGTGGAGGGAAGGTAGATAGGAGGAGCCAGCCTGGAGAACATAGAGTAGAGGTATCTAGAAGGCTGGCAGAGAGGGGTTGGGGCTGTCCCTGCAGCCTTGCTTTGTTTAAATTCAGGATCAAGGACCTGCCTCCTCCATGGGAGCCGTTCTCATGAAGGTGGGGCTGCCGCAACTTACAGCCAACCTTAGATGCAGGCTTGGCAGTGTTCTCTGTCTCTCTCTGTGTATCTGTCTCTTTCTCTCTATGTCTGACTGTCTCTGTCGCTCTGTCTCTGTCTGTCTCCTCTGTCTCTCTGTGTGTCTGTCTCTTTCTCTCTATGTCTGTCTGTCTCTGTCTCTCTGTCTCTCTCTGTGAGTCCGTCTCTTTCTCTCTGTGTCTGTCTGTCTATGTCTGTCTGTCTCTGTGTGTCTCTCTCTGGGTGGTATGGTGTTCATGTGTATGTGTGATTGCATGTGTGTGCATGTGTGATGTGTTATTGTTGGTTATGTGTTTCTGCAGTTGTGTGACCATGGAGGCCAGAGGTCAATGTTAGGTGTCTTCCTCTGTCAATTGCTGCCATGTTTTTTGAGACAGAGACCCTCACTGACCCAGAGCTCACCATTTCTGCTAGGCTAGCAGGCCAATAAGACCCAGGGATCCTCCTGTCTGTCTCCCCAGCACAGGAACTATTGACCCACTCCTTTTATGTGGCTCTGTGGGTCCAAGCTCAGGTCTTCATGATCACACAGCAGGTACTGCACCACTGAGACCTTAACTCCTAACTCTTCTTCAGTGTGAGGTTCGGCAGCATTCATTGTGTCAGACTATTCCTAGGAAAACTTCCCACTGGATCCTAACAGTCCCCCTGACCTTGGCATCTCTACTGACTGTACAAACGCACACCTGAGCCACCCCCGCCATCTGCCCATTTAAATGCACAACCTGGGTCCCCCACGTGAGTGGATTCACAGAGCATTATTTTCTAAAGTTCAACAACATTCAAATGAAAATGTGCACCCAAATTGGCTCTTTCTGTGTTAAATTACTTCTCCGTTTGAAACCCTTTGTCCTTTGATCCCTGAATATGGAGACAGAATGGAGACATAGCTCAGGGAAGTCCACCAACAGGAGCTGTGTGCAGACATGACCTGAGGTCCCATTCCTTTATGTATGGTTGAGGTCTACAGTAGATGGATAACCCCACAGAAACATTGTGGATTCTTTAACTTAGGCCTCATAGAGTAGCCAGCAAGCATCTGTTGGAGATGGCAGGCCAGACGGAGCCTCTGTTGTTTATTCTGGGACCAGAGGGAAGAAGCTAGTACACTAATTCTCTTCTCCACCTGACTGGAGAGACAAATGTGAGGCTCTGGGCACAAACACAGGTCCTCCCAGCCCTGCCCTCAGATCCCGGATGAAAGCATCATGTGTCCCCTGGAAAGGTCAGTGCTCAGAGTCTACCCCTGTTGAGACAGGGAAAAGGGTGTCACACTGGAGTCTCCTGGGAGAGCTGAGTCCTATACCCACGCTTGCTGCAACTGTGGGAGACTCTTTACCCAGCTCACAGGCCCTGGTCAGATAGCTTGCTTCCAGAACTGTAGGTCTCCAGAAAGCCCGGAACTCTCTGACGGATCTTCTGGTCTGGCCATTCTCTGGGCCTGGGAGCTGTGGAGCAATACCAGCATTTATGTCACATCCTGCCACCTTGATCGAGGGTCCCTGGAGCCCTGGCTTCTTGGCTTATGTCATCTACAGGTGTGGAGGAAGTCCCCTTTCTGCTTGAGGGTCTTATCGACCCGTAATTGTGGGCTGGGTGTTTCTAGTGAAAGCCCTGAGGGGCAGTGGAGGCCCACCCCCATTGCCCCACGCTCACCGCTGCAATGTAATACATCCTCATGCCCAGGGGCATTCCGACTGCTGGACTCTCTCATTGGCTGAAACACTGGGCTGCCATGTACCAATGCTTACCCACAGACGGGTCTGGGTGCCCTTTCTGGGCCAAGCTGCTGAAGCATGCTGCAGTCACTGACCTCTCTTGCACATAAGCAGATTTCCTTTCTTTCTCTCTTGGGGGGACTCAGGATTCAGAAGTCTGTCCTGAGTCGTGGTCCCAGTGAACCTCTAGCTGGTAGTAGATGGAAAGGGACCCCATAGGCTCCTTCCTGCAGTGTAGGTGCAGCAAGCAAAACCCTGTCGTCCACAGGTTGGGGAAGGAGGGAGGAAGAACATGGAAGGTGTACTAGCCAGTGGCATGCATGTTTCGGTGACGTGTTTCATATGGGTTAAGAGGGGACATGGCCTTGTCAGAGGTGAGGGGGCCCCTCCACACTGCCACCAGCAGCAGCTTGAGCACTCCGGCGGTGAACTCAGACCACAACAGAATCTATGACCTTGACACTGAAAAGAATTTCAGCACTGGCTGGTGTCCTAAACTGAGTTGGGACTTTTGTTAAAGATACCTGAATACAAGCTTAAGAATGAGAGTTGACAGTGATAAGAAATGCTCAGAAGAATAGTTAAGACACCCACAGGAGCCTGGGTGTGGGCTTCTCAAAGAACGAGTCATATTTCAACTAGAAGTCTATAGATTGGCATTCAGGAGCTTTGGGGGATTTTGGTACTCAACATGTTTCGGGGACCCCACCATCCTGTGAGGCTACAGCTTGGCTCCACAGGTGCCTGGGGTGAGATTATAATCCAGTCAGCTAAACTCAGGAACCACTGGGATTATGCAAGCTCTTTAGAACATGCCTTTCCCCTGTACATAAGGTCTCTGGTAAGACTCCTTGAAGGTGTAGACACATGCCTGGGACAGTGAGGAAGACCTGAAGGGTTGGTAATTTGCTAGTGAGAGACTTCAGTCAGATGCCTGGGGGAGCAGATCTTTTCCTGCTCATTCCCCCCACCCCAGACTTTCTGTATCTTTCTATCCTGCCGTGGGCCTGGACCTTCTTGGGAGGCTGCGCAGACCGGGCTGAAACCTTTCCTCCCTCGTGGCTCCACCAATCTTTGGCGACCACTGGAGTGGGTATATTTGGACTTCGAGTGGGCAGTGAACCTGCCTGTGCCCCGGGGGTTATTTACTCTCTTCTTTTCTACCTCCACAGGATTCCGTTGGTGAACTTGTACAAACAAAACAACAAAACAAAAAATTATAAAAAACCTAAACCTAAACTATCTAAGGGGAGGGTCCCGCACCCGCTGCTTCTGTTTGCCGGCGGGAACTCAGCAGAGCAGGACACCCAAGGCCAAATCTATTTTTGTAAAATTGCTCGTGCCTAGGGGAGCTCCCTTCTCCCAGAGTTTTCTCCGGAGAGCAGAAAGAAGACATGCAAGAAGCGGACTGGAGACGGCAGAGAAAGCCATGCAGAAGAACAGGAGACAGCTCCCGACGCCTGGGACTCGCACCACGATTCTGAACCTGTGCCAATAATACCACTATGTGCCATGTAATGACCCGGAAGCTCGGCAGGAGCCGAGCCCAGCGAACCACGCGGAGAGATCTTAACAGAGGACAGGGGTGGGGGATCACTTCCGGTAGAGTCACTATTTCTGGTTAATATACATATATAAATATATAAATACCAACACACAGACACACACACTTTTTTTGTACTGTAGCAATTTTTGAAGATCTTCGATGTTCCTTTTTAAAAAGAAAAAAAAAAAAGAATTGTGTTCTAGTCACAAAACTTGATTTATTTACATGCTTAGTATGAACAGAATAAACTTGTGTTTTGTACTTTGGCAACTCACATCTCACACAGCACACACACGCACACAAACACGCACACACACCTGCACATACAAACATGCAAGCATTTATATGCATATATTGGAGAAACCGTTCCGCAGGTGACCTGGTGTGTCATCGACAGTCATCCAGGGAGACAGCCTCAACCCCGAGGACGAGCCCTTACATGACAGCTTCCATCCGTCAGACACTTGCTGAGTGGTACTCGTGTGCGGCTTATCACTTGGGCCAGAATTAAGAATGCTGTGGTTTTCTCTCTATGTATTCACACACACGGTCAGTGCTGCATTTCTTCATTTAACTGTCTGAGGATGCTAACAGCCACATGTGTTCACGCAGCCGACTGCCAACGAGTGAGCCTGAGAACCAGGTTGGGTGGGTGGCAGATTCTTGAACATTTGTGTCATACAAGCATAGACTGGACTAAAGAAATTTTACAGTTCCATAATTAAAGGAATATATCCGTATACAGTGTGTGCTTGTGTCGGGGCTACACTCAGGAGCCCATGAGGGATCCAACTCAATGGTTGTGTGTGTGTGTGTGTGTGTGTGTGTGTGTGTGTGTGTGTGTGCGCGCCCAGCCTCAGTGGCTCCCGTGGGCCATGCTTTGATACAGGCTGCCTTCTCATGTTGCCAAGCAGATGCTGGGCTTTTTCTTGGGTCAAGTGTGACCAGGAAGGTTGGAGAAACGGGGCACAGCGATGTACTTTGTCGGTTATTAAGCTGCTACTTTGGGACTTCTGTTGGGTTATAGACAGAAATCTCCTAAAAGCCCCTTCATACTCCCTGGGTTGGAATTACTGCCATGCCTAAGGCAGGTATCTTCCTGCAACCCATCTTCCCCAGGATCGGTATTAGTAGCCGGTCCTAGGAGGGGCCTGTGGACCTGCTTCACACTCTTCAAAATTAAACGTGTGTGTGTGTGTGTGTGTGTGTGTGTGTGTGTGTGTGTGTGTTGCCTGTATGAATGTATGCATGCATGTATGTGTGTGTGTGTTTATGTGAGTGTATTGTATGTTTGTGGTGTGTGTGTGTGTGTGTGTGTGTGTGTGTGTGTGCATGCACCATGTGCAGACAGTAGCCATGAAACCAGAGTTACAGATGTTTGTGAGCCTCCCTGTGGGTACTGGGAATCACACCTGCTTATCTGGAAGAGCAGCCAGTACTCTGAACTGCTGAGCCACCAACAGCCGCACAACCTGACGCTCTTGTGTATTATAGACCAGGGGCCAGGTCAGGTGTAGAGGATCTTCTCCAGAGAATGTGTTTTCTCTGTGTGGCCCAGGTAGAACTCAGTGTCAGCAGGAAAATGCAGGAAAGTGCAGACAAGGTGAAAGGTTGAGGACAGACAGACAGACTCTTGCTTCTTCCCAGGGACTCTGTCCTCTGGAAATGACCTGATGTGACATGTGCTAGGCAGAGATAGCTTTTGTATATTCCTGAAAAGAGTCTGATGGTGAAGAAAAATGTTGCTTTTAAAATTCAGGTGTGTTAAGATCTGTATCCACAACATCACTCAAAAGTTGGAGGGATGGTTCTCTTGGATTTTGTTTTGGGGGCAGGGATGGAAAACAAAAACAAAATCCACTGATGCTGAAATGTGCATCTTCTCTGCACCTCACCTGGCTCCTGTTCCTCCCATTGGCCTCAAGCTTTCTCATCAGGGGTGGGCCTTGGGGTTTCCTTAGCCCCGGCTGAGACAGGGTTGACCGCATCCTTTGGCAGTGGGTGTTGGTGCCCAAGCCAGGGACTTTCTGAGCTGCAGAGCAAGCCCAGTCAAGGAGGACAGTGATAGTAACTGCAAAGTCACTTCTGCCTACACCCAACACCAGCCCTAGCACACAGGCTGGACTCTAAGTGTCTTGAACTCAGGGTTCCTAAGATACCAAAAGTCAGAGGGAAGGTTGGAACAACAACTGCTATCTCTCACCAGCCCATGGCAACTCCTTTGATACACCCAGCGCAGGGTCATGGGGACCAATCAGGTAGAAGTATGTGTGCACACTGCTTCACAGAGGGCGGTCCAGCCCGAGTGCTACCAAAGCAAAGCTAGGCTGCCAATTCCTGGGGATACACAGTTATTTTGTCTTAATCTTGAGTGGTTTCCTCACCCCCTAGCTCTTAAACAGTTAATAGATTTATGGGAGAGAAGAATCTATAGCCATGAGGTATCCACTCAGCTAAGGCTCTGTGGATTGAGGCCCATTCTGTGAACTCCACTGTCTGACATACCTGGGGAGTTGAGGGACAGCGCCCTGAAGTGTGAGTGGTCCTCCTTCTGCCCTTCACGTCTGTAACTGAGCCTACTAGCAGATCTCTGCAGACATCCATCTAAGGGTGGGTCTGTCTACTTTAGCTGCTGTCCTTACCAAGGTATCCAAAGAGGGTGACTTCAGAGGTGATGTCCCTAAATACACACTTGAGTTGTAGATAAACCCACATATCTACTTGAGTTGTACCAGTTTGGTTTCTCATGTCATTTGTCCCTTCACCGAGTGTGCACTTGCCCCCCTACAGTCTTTGAAGGAATTAGCATTGGCTTGTGAAAGCCCTCTTGTCGCAAGGCCAATGGAATCTGTCTCTAGTCTTAGTCACTTCTAATTTCCACACATGAGGTATCACGTTGGAGTAGCTCAAACAGGCAAGTGGTGACTTTTGTTTTAAAGCACTCAGTGTGTAAGATGGGATTTCTCAGCATGGCCAGGGAAACCTCATCTTCTCTTGGGTTCACCTTCTTGAGACAGGTCTGAGGTAGGCCTTGGCATGTGGTATCAGTTACTTCAACATGGTGAGGACACACGGTGACAGGCATGCTGGGGCAGCCTCCTCACAGGAAAAGTAGAGGCTCTGGGTTTCTCCCAAGGATTTCTGGCCCTTCCTTCCCATCTGAGTCTGGGTAGACCTCTGTCAACCCCAACTCTTCCAGGGCTCCTTGGCTTTAGGAAGCCGTGTCTGAATTCTCTGATTTGTCTCTACACTTGGCTTTAGGAAATCACCATTATTGTTACTGTTGATCTTGTCTTCTTAAGTTCTTAAGCACACCCAGATGTATCCCAGGGACACTGTGGCCTCTGGGAGCATCCTCTCTGAAGGCATTCATTGACAGTGTTCATTCATTTTCTGGCTTCTTGTGAGAGCATGCCCAGCTCATCAGCTTAGTCATAAAGTGAGTACATCTGATACAGTCTCTATTTTGGCTCTCCAGAACTGGGGAAGTAAGAAAGGAGAAAGGGAGAGGGAGAGGGCAAAAAGAGACAGAGACAGAGAAACACAGACTTAGAGAGAGAGAGAGAGAGAGAGAGAGAGAGAGAGAGAGAGAGAGAGAGGGAGAGGGAGAGAGAAAGAGAGAGAGGAGAGACGTATTTAAAGAGACAGACAGGGTTAGATCTTTTGCCTTCTCCCAGATGTCTAGGATCTTCTGAAACTCTTGGAAAGCAAGATGGGGAGACAGGGCTGAGGAGAGACCTCTTCATTTCTACGTTTGTTCTGAAGGTTCCCTAGATGGGGAGACAGAGCTGAGGCTAGACCGCAGCCTTTCTACATGCAGGTTGGAGGCTCCCTCTCATTCATTCCAAACTGGCACCAAGATCCATGTTTTGTCTTTCCAGTCAGTTGCCCACCACTCTCTTTAATAAGGGTAAGCTTGATACACATGAGCCCCGATGCTCCTCCCATGGGCTCCAGACAGAAAGACAGTTGGACTCCCTGCATTTGCCACTGTTCTCATTTCAACTTATGAGCTCCGTAAGATGCACCTCCCATACAGACATGGCTGTCTCACTGTGATTGGCTCATCAGTCTGTCAATCTTCTACCATATTGGTTCAGGGCTGGAGGTTAGAAGGACATAGTCCTGTGCTCGTGGGTGGGTTGTTCAATCTGCTGTGGGTGAACATGGTTAACAGAGACACATACACATACAGTAATCAACAGATAGATAAATGGTACAGGGATTCAGAACGATAGGAGGGAAGAGGAAGGCCATGGGTATCTGCGGCTTCCTTCCCTGCTTCTCCTGGATAGCCATCTCCTGCTTACTGAGAGGTGGTCCAGGGTTGGATGATACAGCAAAGCCTCTCGCCTCTCAGAAACGCAGTGCAAAGCCAGGTATGAGCTGCGCTGATCATTACAAAAGGCTCTACCTGGCTCTCCTCCCCTCACCCTGCTCTCTCCAGGATAGGAGAGCTGCACAAAACACAGAGCACCAGGGCCAAGTGAGTACTGTCCTCATGGCAGGAAACTTGCCCTGGTTCTCTGAGCTCTGCCTCTATCCATGTTCTCTCTTCACACTCAAATTACTTCTACCAGGTCAATGAAGCTGGAGGAGGAGGGGGTGGAGGAAGAGGAGGAAGAGGAGGAGGAGGAGGAAGAGGAGGAGGAGGGGGGCCTGAAGACAGAGACTTAGCTGCTGGCTAAGAGCTCTATCCCTGCTGGTTCCAGAAGGCAGCTTCTTCCCCAGACTCCCCTGAATGCCCAGCATGTTTGGGCCCACCCTTCCCACACAGCATCTGTTTTTAAGTAAGCAGTGAATCAAAACCATGTCACAATTCACGTCTGTTTAGAATGTTTACTGTGGAGCCGTTTGCCGATTTGCTCTGTCTACAGCTTTGGGTTGTTTGTTTGTTTCTGGCGTAAATAGCATACGTAACCCACAGAAAGGAAACCAGAATCTTGCTTCTATACTGCATGCTGCCCATGACGCCTGTGAGGAAGGTGGGCTCTTGCTTCACGCTGAGATAAGACAACGTATGAGCTCTTCGAAGGTCTTTAGAGACTCTGTAGAGCTGTAGAGTATGCCACCGGGCTTCCAGAGCACAAAGCTTAGTGTATGCTTATCATTTCTGGGTTTACAACTTGTGTCCTGATGATAGGACGTGGTGCTAAGGGGCTCCAGCAAGAGTCACCCTCTTTCCTGTCACCAAGAAAGGGGCTCCAGCGAGAGTTGCCCTCTTTCCTGTCCCCTGCCATCAAGCCAACCAAAGAATGGGCTGCTGCTGCTGCTGTCCTAAATCATTCTAAAAAGATCTCAGCTAACAAGCACGCCAGTCTAGAGAGCTCACCACGTGGCCACAGAGCCCAAGCTAGGAATCTAGCCTGCACACTGTTCTCCTGAAACTGATGAGCCAGAGTAGCTCTTGGATTGCATTTGCCAAAGGAGTGATCTTATTGTCTCAAACAGAAATGAGAAATGGCCAGCGAGGTGCAGGTAGGCTCACACCATCCCTTTGGAGGATAGCTGGTTTCAGTTGCTGGGGACATGGAATGTGAGAAGTTAAGATTGTTCTTACAGAGAATGGTGGGAGAGAGTGAGATGAACTGGCTGTGCTGTGTCTCCTTGCTAGGGTTAGAATCTAGACAATACACCATAGATAATGTTCCATTTGCCAGGCTAATACACTAAGGCAAGAAGGTGGTTTGGTACATCCCACGGGGTCAGATCTGTTCTTGTCACCATCTTGGATTCCATGCAACATCTGCAGAGTCACAGGTGTCAGGTGCGGATGCAGAGCATGTGGCATTGAAGAGAGGTTGCTTTCATAAAAGGTGATTAGTTTTCTTGAAGGTGGGTTCCTCCTAAAACAGAATTTCCCCAGATACTAAGGCTTCCTGTGGAACCCAACACTCAGGTATCAGCGACATTAAATTACAGCTGCCTGAAACTGCCTTCTAATGGGGCAGTAACTCAGTTGGTCACCTGGTTAGCTTTTGTCAGGCTCCTGAAATTCTGCAATAAAATTCCCTGGTGGAGATGTTTATGGACCAGCAAGCGTCAGCTAACACTAGCCTTCCAGTGTGGGAAGTTGCCACATTGACAAGAACCAGGCATGGCTTGGGCCATGGGAGAAGTGCCAAGACCGAGCCAGCTGAAGTTCATTTTTCACGCCATTACATTCTAGGGAAATATACAACAACTACAAATACAGGTACTTGAAGGGCCCCTAACTGTAATTGGCTCAAGTTAGAACCGCAGGGTGAACAGCAGTCCTCATCACCACCCTGTTCCTTCTGGTTTCTCCCTGTCCTTCCTTTTGTCATCCCAGGTCAGCAAGATGATACTGAACCCTCTCTGACACGCTCCCCCTAATTTCCAACCTTTGGAGGAGTCACTGCATATGGGAGAGATGGGATTTGCTACTGTCTCAGCAGATGCTGAGCACCATACCAGGTTGAAGGCCAAGCCAGGGGCATCCCTTAACAAAGTTTTCCATTCACCGCAGCTGCTATCAGGGCAGGATCCATCTCCAGCCTCCAGCTCTAGGAGGTGACATCTCAGTTTACACTGCTTCTCTCATAGGCATGTGCTTTCCTAATACAAGGCGAGAGACCACCTACAACCCAGGGTTCTTTTCCTTGAGTGGCCCCAGAAAGCTCTAGGAGACGACGCTCTTTACAGTGCTGAATGACTACAAGTTCTGGGCCGTGAGGATGAGGAGGGGGTCTCAAGCTTGAAAAAAGCAAGGGGCTCGACAGACCTCTTTGAATTTAACTGCCAAGATCCACAGACAATTTTGGTGCCACTGTTCTTGTGTGTGTGTGTGTGTGTGTGTGTGTGTGTGTGTGTGTGTTTTACATATCGTTGCATTTTTTTTCTATGTCTCTTTCATTTGTGCTGTGCCCCTCCTTCTGACCCCAGACAGAGCAGGATTCTGGTAAGGTTGCCAGTTTGGCTGTGACAGTCTGGAGCCTTAAGAATGAATCCCCAATCCAAGAGACACAAAGCTGTTTAGTGAAGCCCCAGAGTCACACCCTGATGGCTGGAGTTGCCTAACATCTGTGACAGGGCAGAGGGAATGGGTGGTGGCTTGGTACAAAACTCTTGGACTCAACCCCCTGCCCCAGCACTTCCGGAAGCTTTCATTGGGACCATTATGCTCTTGGGGAAACTGGAATGGTGGATATTAGAGATCAGAGGGCGATTCTCTGGCTCAAATGACTTCAGTGGAAGATGGATTAGCAGTCACATGCCCTTGTATTAGAGCCTCTCATGCTCTTGTGAACTGATTTTATTTAACTTACCAATGACATCCAAATGGTCAATACCGGTCTCTTTATATCCAAGCCATGGAATGGGCATCTATCTCTTCAAGTGTTAGACCCTAAAAAAAGCATTAACAGGGCCCTTGGAAGGTACATAAGGTCACAGCTTGATACTATGTGTTGTCTTCAAAAAAGGATACATTTTGATTGCAAAGAAAACAGTATAGAACCAAATAGAGAGATACTTGAAATCTCATTATTGCAGTTGAATTTGGCTCAAGCTGTTTTTTCTGGGCTGCGCATGTAGGACCAGATCACAGGCTCCCCTTGGTTAGCACAGCACGGAGGGTGCTGGCTCCTAGCTTCCCCCTGCATGGTGGCCATGTTAGCTGTCAGTCACTCATGTTGATGGCATCCCTATGACTAAAGCAGAACGGAAGGTCAAAGCACATCCGGGCGATAGGGCAAGACAAGCAAGTGCTTCCAAGCATCTGAGGTAATGACAGGGTTTTGTGCTGGGACTTCCATCCTAGGGTAACAGCTTTGAGGCACAGAAGGACTCTCCTTAGAGTTTTGAATACACTTGAATTCACTATATACATTCTACATACATACATACATACCCAGAATCCACTGCTCCCCCTCTACCACATTGCTTTCCCGGGGAACCAGATGCACGCAAGCTGTGACCTGAACAACAGGGACCACAAACTCAGCAATGGTGTATACCATTACCTGTTTGCTTACAAGTTTATTTTTAATAATTAATAAATTTATTCATTTATATCCCAATTGCTCACGAGTTTGTTATTAAACCTCTCTTCTTCCCTTTTTTTCATGTACAACAAAACCCTGTTTAATTTGTTTTTTTTTTTCTTCTGAATTTTCTGGTACAATAAACTGTTAGCTCTTTACATGGAATACTGGTCTTCTAAAGAGAAAAATGGAAGCTGGGTGTTCTCAGGTCCTCCTGTAACTAACCACCTATCCTGCAGATCTTGTAAGGCCAGGGGTTGAGTGTTTGCCTACCCTTCAATGAGTACAGAAAGCATGTCAGTGAGCAGAAGCAACTGGGCATATTTCAGTTGGGGCAGAGGAGACAGGTGCAATATTTTTGTAGACGAATTTCTCTTCCAGCTTTTAAAAGTTGTTTCTGTGTTTTGAAAATATTTTGAAGGTAAAACGGACTTGTTACCTTTCCCGTGTATATTCATTACTGTGATGTTGCTACCAAACACACAGAGAAAGGGGAGGAGATCCCCTGGGCTTAGGCCAGGACGTCGCAGGGCTTTAAGAGGTTGACCTGCTGATTTTCTGTCCGATGAAGAACTCGGACCCTGCATTTGTGTTTTTAAAGCCAGTTTAATGTTTCCTCTCCAGAACTTGTTTCTAAAGCAAAGCTTTGCCCAGAGAAACACAAAGAGAGTGTGCCCAGCTCCAGCTCACGGCATCCTGGCCTGGGTGATGATAACAGTATTAAATTTAAACAGGAAGTTTCCATGGTGATGGACCCAGAATGGCAGCTTCCACAGGTGCATGGTTGGGAAGTCCCATGGCTCTTTGTGTGCATACGCGGGGGGCCGTGTGTATATGTGTGCACCATACATAACGTGTGTGGGTCAGTTTCGTCCCCATACCTGGCAGCTCTCCAATGGACAGCCCCTTTTCCTTTGATTAATATTATTACATACATGTATGTGTGTATGTACACGTATGCACAGATGTATGTATGAATATAAACTCCGAGTCTGTTTTGTTGTTTGTGTGTAAATGGTTCCAGGGCTGACCACTCTGCAGTGAACAGTCGATAAGGAGGCTCATCCCTGGGAGAGGCTCGATCTCTTGTCCCAGTAATTAATACTTGTCTAAGAGTAGAGAACCCCACAAAATCCCCCCTTTCCACATTAGTGCATCCGAGGAGATGACATTGCTTCTGTCATGTTCACATGGCCATTTCTGCTTCGCGCACTTTGCTGTGACCCTGGATTCTGATTCTTACAATCTTTCCACCCCCTCTTCTGTGTTGTTCTCCAAGCCATAGATGCAAGATCCATGATGTTAACGGAAGGACTCCTGGCTGAACCTGGAGCTTGTCTATGCCCAGCCACACCCCTGAGATCCTTACCACAGCCTTCCAGTGCTGGAATTACAGACCTGCAGTGGGGTGCTCTTACCACAGCTGCTGAGGATCCAAAATCAAGTCCCCCTGGATGCACAGCAAGTGCTTAACTCACTAAGTCATCTCTCTGCCTCTCTCTCTTCTCTCTCTCTCTCTCTCTCACACACACACACAGCTCCTGGGGCAGTGGCACCAGAAGAACAACCACAGCTTAATGCCTGAAAAGATCCCCGCTGAGGAAATCTTGGATGAGTTTGTCCCCATGCTGGGAGGGATCATCCACATGGCTGATGTTATCGACATCAGGGGACACCTTCAACACGCAGTGCTGAGTGCCAGGGGGAGTTCTAGCTTTTCTAGACATGCCGTGACCCTTGAACCATGCCCAGCAGGTTAAATGTGTGTGAGCAGAGTCTCTGCTTCTAGCCTGAGGTTCTCTGCGGAGTGTGGGTTTGCTCTTCTAATGATTCTAATGTGACAGTAACCTCAGGACCAAGGTTATACGCACCACCACGCATCCTGGGTCACAGATGAGGTAGACCTAGACTGAAAGAGAACCCTGCATTTGCAGGCCTCCTGAAGGAACCGGGCAAGGCTCGTACGCCTCGGGCAACGTCTTCATGGCAGGTTCACCAGCTTGTATGTGTCTAGCTCTATGTCTTGGGAGGCAGTGGGGAACAAGGTCTCCCTATGTAGCCCAGATTAGCACTGAATCCCAAACCCTTCCTTCTCCTCCTTCAGTCTCTTGAGCCCCAGAGTACTGGGAGTATAGGTCTAGATCACCATGCCCCTCTCTGGTTCCTTTGTCAAGTAAAGCCATTGCTGAAGCCAAGGCCCCACAGCATGGAGATTTGGGGACAAGTCAGAGCAGAGGAGGCACAGAGAAGTAGGTAGGAAAGGATCCAAGTAAGAGAACCACAGAGCTAGGACGGGGGTGTCAGCTGTATGTGCTTGAGAGATCCCCCATCCATGTTGAGATGCCAACTGCGGGTGTCACTTTTCAGGCCTTACACAGCCAGCCCTACTGTTGAGATTTCCTGGGTACAACTTCCCTGACATATGTAGAGGACATGACCTCACAGGAGGTACACAGATATGACATCACACAGTAGGTGCACTGATCCTCTGGCTTGTCTTTCTGCCCCATTTTCTGTGATATCCCCTGAACCTTAGCAGTACTGATTATCTTGTAGATGTATCAATTAGGGCTCAACAGCCTAAGGGCAGTTTATCTCTGCCTTTTGGCCAGTTGTAAATTCCTGTGGTGGTCTCTGCTGCAAAAAGAAACTCTGGTGAGGGGTGATAGCTACACTTACCTGGGGGTGTGAGGATTCCACATTTAAAATGCAGATAGAAAAGACACTGGTTGAGAACTCTAGGACTTATAACCCTACCAGCCCCCCACCCCAGAAGTGGGTTAGGCTTACAGTTCCAGGTGTGAATTCTCTCCTATTGAGAGGGCCTTAAGTACGATTAGGAAGCTGTTGGCTTCTCCCAAGATATAAGCACCCCGAGGGACACCATGACATGCTGGCCATTGCTCTATCCTGCAGGCTTTAGAGCTAGGCAGGACTATTGATCTCCTTTCTCCCCTGACACCTTCAGTAATGCTCAGAAGAAGCCCTGGAGGACACAGCCGCGCGGCCAGCTGAGAAACAAGGTAGAGATTCCCTCAGGAACCAGGAGAAAATGTTCTTCCCTGTAATTAGCTCTTCATGACAATCATCCTAGGTCGATTCTCCATGCTGCAGAGTACAGGGATGTTTACCTGGTATCCCTTCCACATCCTCAGGGGTCTGTTTTCCCAGCTTCAAGTCCAGTTTGCTTGCAAGGCTGTGGGCTGGCAGATGGTTGAAATGACCACCGCTCCCCAGGGAGCCTCTCCAGAGTCAGTGAGGGGCTCAGTGCCCTCAGACACATTGACGGATGGGATACATAACAGCCTTTAACAAGCAGAAAAAACAATACCACTTCGGTCATTTAACTGATTTAAACAAATCAACAGCCTGGATACCATTAAAGTAAACTCAATTTGCTCACCACTGAGAGCAGGAACCTGGGCTGGTAGAATCCATTTGCTAACATGTACTGCTCTTGCCTTTGAACTGAAGCCAAGGAAATGAGCACAAGGCCCCAATATGGCTGAACAAACTTGGCAACATCCGTCTTTGATGGGCTTCCAAACAGGCAAGCACGTTGGAAACGCCAAAAGGTAGTAGCAGAGATGGCTCAGTGAGTTAAGTGTTTGCTGTGTATCCAGGGAGACTTGAATTTGGATCCTCAGCAGCTACGTTATAAAGCTGAGCACCTTTGCACATGCCTGCAATTCCAGCACTGGGTGGCCAAAGTGAGAGGAGGAAAGGGGAGGGAATGGACATTCGGAGCCGTGGCAGATTTCAGGGGCTTTCCCCGATAATCATAAGCAGGTCAGAGGAATATGGCTTTGGGGAGCAAGGACAGTTCCACATCCCTCCCCTCTAGGTAAAAACTGATCTGTCAGAAACTAAAGATGCATATGAGGACCAACCA
Source organism: Rhynchomys soricoides (assembly GCA_019843965.1). NCBI lineage: Eukaryota > Metazoa > Chordata > Mammalia > Rodentia > Muridae > Rhynchomys > Rhynchomys soricoides. The sequence goes on along the minus strand of JADRCH010000171.1, from coordinate 15,551 downwards.
CCCAGGCTGCAGGTGAAGTGGGAGAGAGCCCCGGGTGCTGGACCCTGTCAGTCGGCAGGTGTTTGTGTAGCCACCATTTGTTGGCCTTGCAGGACTGGAGCTCTATTGAAGGAGGCATCACCTGGGCCTGAAGTGGTGCACTGACTCAGTGTCTCTCCAGCTCAGTGGTTCTCCAGGGTGACTTGTGGCTTGAATTTGTCTCCTCACCTGCAGAGACGTTTGGCTCCATATGAAGGCGCTTTTCACTGTTCCACAGAGTAAGCATGTGATACTCGGATAAACACCATGGGCCAAAAATACCTGAGAGAGGAAAGGGTTTATTTGGCCTACAGGTTGTAGTCCACCACCTAGGGAAGTCAGAGCAGGAACTCAGACTGGACCCTAGAGGCAGCACTGACGGAGAACCTGTGGAGCAGTGTTGCTCACTGGTTTGGTAGCCATGGCTTACCCAGCTTGCTCTTTTATACAAACAAAGGCCACCTGCCCAGGTATGGCATAACGCAGAGTCAGCTGGACCCTCTCACGCCAATCAATCAACCACCAATAACACGCTCCCGCAGACCTGCTGACAGACCGACCAAGCGGGTCTTTCCTCCTTTGAGGTTCCATGACCTTAAAATATATCAAGCTGCCAAAAAAAAAAAAAACAACACTGGATGCTACTGGACAAGGTTCTTGCTAAACACCCCCACCCAATGCATAGTTACCCCATCTCCAGAAAGGTGGAAGGAGCAAGTCAATGTTCACAGTGCTGGCTGGCAGAGAACCATCCCTGACGAGGGTACTACCAGGATTGCATACTCCTTGCTAGAGGTGATATAGAGTTCTGACCCTTTGAGGCCCCACCCTCAGCCAGGGCCTACAACAGAAGACAGCACAAACATCCAAACACCAATGTGAGTTCCCATAATGCTTCACCTTCAGCATTAGATCACCTAGGAGACGCAGCCTGTCTGCAACTGTTTAACTGAGGTTGGAGGATCTGAAAGTGGGCAGCCCCATCACATGAGCTTGGGTCAGGAGTGGCCCCATCACACAGACTGGGATCAGGGGCAGCCCTATCACAAGGGCTGCAATCGTGGGCAGCCCCATCACACCGGCTGGGATCACAGGCTGACTAAGAAGGAGAAAGTAAGCTGACTATTCACCTCGCCGCTTCCTGACGGTGAGCATAGGAACTTTCTCAAGCTGCCTCCATATCTTCCCTTGACGGACAGCACCCTCAAACCATGAGCACAAATAAACCTTTCCTTTCTTATGTTGCCTTTGTTGACTATTTTATCACGGCAATGAGAAGAGTGACTAATTTGTTCCCTTGCACGGCTGTGCTTTATAACCTGTATTTATTAGTTCGCTAGGGCTTTCGTAGCCATGTGCTATACTCTAGACCCTTCTGGATAAGGCTGGCTGACGGTCTCACACTCCCAGAGACCAGAAGTCTGAGATCAGGAGTCTGTGAGGTTAGGTTCCTACAGACTGTGCCAGAGAGAATCTGTCTGAGCCCCTTTGCGATTCTGGGTTCCTGGTGCTGTCAACCCTCTCTGTACATGCCGTGTATATCCATACCTACAGCCCCCCTTTAACACGCATAGGCCAATGTTCCAGCACAGTCCATTTTAGTCTCTGCCTGTAACAACCTGACTTATAAATAAGTTCATGTTCTGGGTACCAGGATTAGGATTTCAGCATCTGCAAGACTCTCAGTTCAGCCCTAATACCATGGTGACAGAAAAGACACATTCACAAACCTGTCGCATGTTTCCTGCTATTTATTCCAAGGAAAAGTTAGTGATATAAGGACTGGGGGATCCAGAAAAGAGACTCTTGTGCCCTCGATGCTGGACCAGGACACACAGGATGGTGGTGGTCTCATTATTAACTCCAGGGAAACAATGTTGCCGCGTTAAAAGGGAAAGTATCCTCCTTTGAGCTGACTGCGCCCTAGGAATGTTTTTGTCCTGGTTTCGGGCTGCTGGATAGAAGGGAGGCAGCTGCCTGGCTGTAAGCTGAATGGAAGCTGGGAACAAGGGTGGGGCACTGAACACAGCTCCTCCCTGAGCACAGAGAGCAGCTGCGGGTGCTGACATCTGCCTTCCTACTGTGTTCTCCTTTATTTGTGTATGCGTGGTTCTTATTTCCACTTTCCCTCCAGCTTGAGTTCTAAAGCACCCTACCTGCCTCTTGCCTGGCTCTTCATCAGTGTGGGCATTCCTGTGGCTGAGATCTGCTTTCTGTCTGGGGGAAGAAGTTGGTGGTGCACTTAGAGGGGCTTGGGAGCTTGCCTGAGAGTGGTGGACTCTTCCAAGCCTTTACACACACGCTCACCTTTGTTAACAGAGCCTGACTTGAGAGGGCCCCTCTCATCTGGCCTGACCCAGTTCCTGGCACTCTTTCCCAACTTGCCCAGTGTTTCCTAACCCTCTGACCTTGAACTTGGTGGAAATGATACAGCAGAATGTCTGGCCTCCAAGGCTGTGTTTCTTTAGCCGCGCAGAATTTCTGGGAATGAGGCTGGAGGTGCTGAGGCTAGAGACAAGGAGAAATCAGGGTTCAGGAAAGCAAGGTTGTCTGCGTGCCTGAAGGTCAGGACCCAGGCTCTCTGAAGCTCTCCGTGGTGCTGAAGAGGGCCTCTGGGCTCACACTTCCATTGGAGCCAGTGTAGGCATAACCAGCTGCTAGGTTTACAGATGATCACCCAGAGCACCATTGCCGAGAACTGTTCTGTGCAAACAACAGCTTCTGGGAAGCAATAAGGCAGTGAGATTTTGGTAATGATCCTGAAGAGCCATGGATACAGACGAGATCTTCCTGGATCACAAACCAACCTCCCATTGACTGGTCCTATGAACACCAACAGGCATCTCTGGAATTGCCTTCACCAGAGGCAGCAGAAGCACCAAGGGCTATAAGGTGTGTCCTCTTTATCCCTCTGTGTGTGTGTGTGTGTGTGTGTTAGTGTGTGTCTGTGAGTGTTAGTGTGTGTCTTCGTGTTATGTGTATGTGTGTGTCTGTGTGTGAGTGTGCCTGCATGTGTGTGTTAGTGCATGTGTATGTGAGTGTGTGTCTTATGTGTGTCTCCATGTTATTTGAATGTGTGTGTATGTGTGTGTGAGTGTTCCTGTGTGTGCGTTAGTGTGTGTGTATGTGACTTTATGTCTTATGTATGTTTGTGTGTCTGGTGTTATGTGAATGTGTGCGTGTCTGTGTATGAGTGTGCCCGTGTGTGTGTGTGTGTGTGTGTTTGCGTGTGTTTGCGTGTGTGTGTGTGTGTGTGTAAATGTGTACAGAGGCCAGAGGAGGATAACAGATGTCCTTTTCTATCACTTTCAATATTATCCCCTTGAGACAGGATCTCACTGAATCCAGAACTAGGCTGGAAGTCAGAAAGCCCTAGTGAGCTCCGTGTCTCTGTCTCGAATTTTAGGTGGATCTAGGATCCAAACTTGGGTCCTCATGTTTGCACAACAAGCATTTTAACACACAGAGCCATCTCTCCAGCTCCCCTTCATCTTGATAAGCCATGCAGCATGGTGCTTTCCTGTGTAGGTCATCAAGGGACCACTCATCATATTGCATATCTTCAGGCCATGGAGGAAAAACCCTAATGAGACATCTTTGCAGGCATCCTTTTGGGCTTTGTTCTTCCCAGTGAGAGGAAACCACACTGAGATGCATCCACAAAAGAAGCAGACACACGATTCCCTAACCCAGGCCCTCACTGGGCTTTGATATTTTACACTTTGCATGAACAGCAGATGAGAGTAGCATCTCTCAGCCCAAGTCCTTACGCTTGAGAACATTATGCAGAAAAACCATGAAAAACCATGAGATCCATCGAAAGCTGTGACTCACTTTAGGATTGAATTGCCACTTAAATCAAACCGACAGTGGGCAGGGGGCTTGAAGAATGAAATTAAGGGGGATGCTGTATTTCAATTGGGAAGCCTTGGGTGCTTTCCAAGAGAGCAGGTCTCCTCTAAATGAAGTACAATCCTGAGCTCAAGTTGTACCCTCCTTGATTTATCTCAGCCAGAGAGACTTGTTTCAGTGGCTCCAAATGTTATTTTCAAAGAGCAAATGAACATCTCATGCTGGAAGCAATGACACAGGAAACCAGCTTGGCAGGATCTGGTACTGGAAGAGGCAGGAAGGAGCTCTGAGCCCTGCTGTCTTCTAATTTTAAACTCAAGTTCAATGCGGCCTGAAGAGCGGGTGGAGGGGAGAGAAACCCGCAGGTCCTGGTGGGATGGGAGATGGGAATCTGGTGTGTTTCCCTGGAATGTCTTCTAGGGCCACTGTTTCTGGTCAGTGTGTGCAGAGACTTGTGGCCAAAGATTGAAAGACAAAGGTGACTGAACCAAGTGGGAAGATTCAAAGAGCATTCCAAAAAGGGTTTGTCAGATTGGCTTATGCAATAGGGCTGGTTAGTCCAATGGTGGCTGTCTGCACACAGCAGAGGCTGAGATCCCAGTAGCTGCTCAGTCTATGAGGCTGGACACTTCAGCAGCCTCAGTCTGACACTGGAGACCCCAGGGGTTCCCAAGGAGCTGCTGGGTTCAGTCTGTGTTGGAAAACTGGAAAAGCTGGCTGTGGTGTCAAGGAAGAGAGGTGGGATAGATCGTGGAGTAAATGCTCTCGATGGCAAGAAGCAAAGGTTCTTCCTTGGGGAAACATTGCATCTTATCTGTGGCCACAAGACACCACTTGGAGGAAGACAGGTCCTGTCATCAAAGGAGGCCTCTATGGGTAAGTGAGCCTGAGAGCCGATGCAGGGCACACAACCCCCTACATGCCAGCCTCTACATCCCACAAGCCTGACCTAGACAACCATGTGTGTCAAGAGGGATGTGGCACCTCAGGTGATAGGCATGGAGGGTGGGAAGTGGAAGGAGACAGATCACCCCGACACACGATCATTTGACAAGACATCCACATTTTTAAATTAGATTTCACTTGCTTATTTATTGGGGTGTCACACCCATGACTTGGTGTCCATGTGGGGGTCAGAGAACATCCTTCCAGAAGTCACTTCTCTCCTTCTACCTGGTGGGCCCTAGGGATAGAATCCAGGTTTTCAGGTTTGTCAGCACATACCTTTTCTAGTTGCACCTGCTCAGTCTGCTCTCCTGGCCCGGTGCTCAGCCTGACTCAGAGATGGGGATATCAAATGGTAAGTTGCCTTCCAGAAAAACAAACACAGTCGAGATACAGGTTTTCATTTCTACCGAGTGAGTAGGTGCAGAACCACTGTCAAGTGACAGGGAAGGAAAACATGGGTAGGGGAGAGGGCTCAACTGGAAAAGGATGCTCACCGCCAAGCCTGAGCACTGAGTGGGATTCCCAGGATGCACAGGGTGGAAGGAGAGAACCAACTCTGGCAAGCTGTCCTCTGATCTCCACATGCACCTGAGCAAAATAATATGTAGTAAAACGTCTTGAAGTCCTGTCAGAGGTTATATGTATCACAACCTTGCTCTACACATCTGGCTGTACAGGTCAACCTTTTAATGTTTGAAGCAAACAAGCAATGGGCGAGGTGGGTATTTCTGTTCTCAGGCTTACCTCCTGGAAGTTTTGAAAACTCTCTCTGATGGCCCAGGACCTGACTTCCCCCAAGCTTCCAATTGGAGCTGAGAGATCTCCCCTTTCAAGTAAACTTTGATCAGGAGCAACTGGTATGGCAACTCTTGGCTCTTTCTGAGGGATTTCTCCAAGAAGGTTGTTACCATTAGAAGCTCTGCAGAAACTCTGCCACCTGCTCTGGGGTGGCCTCGTCCAGAACGTCACTCCAGCCCACGTTGAGCTGTCTCCCACCTTGCAGTCTTGCCTCCCTTCCTAGCTGTGTTCCCAGAATTCCCCTCCAGAAAAGCATCATGCTCAAACCTTGCCTCAGTCTCTAGTCTGCAGGGGCTTTCAAAGACTATTCTTAGGATGTGGCTTCTCTATGTGGACCTTCAGAGAAGGAATCCAGGGGAAGGGCAGATAGTGGGTATGCTGGATACCTTAATGATCCATCTTCATGCAGCAGGGAGGGGACGGAAAACTAGGCCAGAGTCTGTGTTGCGAGTGGAGAACATCTGCTGGGGAAGAGGAATCTGGGAGCAGACCAGTGCCTGAGGGAAAGATCTACCGGGACCACTTACAGGGCTTCCCCAGGAAGGCAGGTGTTCTTCTGGCTGCTATAAGCTCAATCCAAGTCTGGTGGCCATGTTCATAAGCCTCAAAGATGAAATGTTGAAGGTCTTAACCTTTGACCTAGAGAGGAAGCAGATGCAGGAGTGCCGCATGTCTTGGTCCCTTCTCCCAGATGTTCTCAACTGATGGCCCAGCTCTTGCTTTCTGGATGCAATCCCATAGTCCCTTGCTGCCCTCACCATCTCCACTTGGGAGTTAGCTGTCCAAGGAGGGGAAGGAACATGGCCATGAGAGGAGAAGTCGCCTGGGAGGGGTCTGGTGAGAGAAGAAGGGCCTGGGAAGACTATAGAATTGGTCACTCCAGACAAAGCAAGGGAGATGACCTAGGGTGCTGGCATGAGGTGATTATCCCTGTGACTACTAGGGCATCAGGCGAGCAGATCCATCTTAGGAAAAACGATGGCTCACACTTCTCCGTCTCTCCTGAGGCTATGATCTTGCCCATCCTGGAGTCCTGTGCTCCAACACAGTCCCCAGCGTTTCTTAGTCACTGTTCTATTGCTGTGAAGAGACACCACAACCAAGACGACTCTTACAAAAGAAAGTATTTAACTGAGGCCTTACAAGTAATGTCAGAGGCTTAGCCCATTATCCTCATGGTGGGAAGCATGGTGTCATGCATGCAGACATGGTGCTAGAGAAGTCACTGGGGGCTCTATCTTGATCCACAGGTGTATGTTTGTAGGACTCTGTTCTCTCTGCCACAGGGCGTGGCGGCTTGGGGAGGCAGAACTCAGGGAGTTTGACTGTGCTTATTCCATGCCCTCAGCCACAGGGGTGGGTGCTAGACCATAGGGAAGCACCAACTCACCGCTCCTGGGGGGGAAAATGCTGTCTCTGTCAGGTCGTTTCACTGCTGTTGCTAACCCGACTCTACCACACTAGACTGTTGGTACATTCATAAAGTGTTTGCAAGTGGATCCAGCTGCTCTCAACTATCAACTGAACTGCTGATTTCCACACAACACGGGTGGGAGTTGCCCCAAAGAACCTGTCTAAACAGCTCCACTCCCCTGCATCCTTTCTTTCCCACTGCCTCTGGAAGGGGGTGGCCTACAAGGGAGGCTAAAGCACTTAAGAACCATCATTAAAAATAGACTTTAAAAAAATATTAAAGTTACAATCACTCACCAAACAACTGTGCCACCTATTACATTAGTGGGGACATCCTGCCTGACAGATCAGTCCTGCAGCATTCAGGAGCCACAGCTGGGTACATTTCTTCTCTTGCAGCCTGCGTATGCCTCCCAGAACTCTGACACCAATCAGTTGGATGGAGACTCCTGAGCAGTCCCAGTTTCACTGTATACGTTTCTATATGGCTTCCCTATATCTTAAGTTTTGGTTGATCCAATCTCCCATTTTCCAATCCGCCCACCTTCCGTTTTGAAAACTTCCCTGGCTTAAGATTCCTCTCACTCCTGTGTCTGCCTAAGTCTCCTTCCACCTCTGCCCCACCCCCAGCCCACCTCTCACTTCCCTTCTTGAGGTGAGGGATTTTTTTCCATTGCTTTGTTTAGGGAAATGTCACTTAGGGGTTGACAGGAAGCAGGGACTTGTTACTCCATAAAAGCCGAGGAGTAGATCCCCAGAGACGGCCCTGCCGTCCTCTTGAAGAATGTCTCTTTTTCTATTCTATGCAGACTTCTGGGTCCACTTCAATGACGGCCAGCCCAGCAGTTTTTCCTCCATACTGTGTTCTGTCTGTCTTCTGTCATCTCTGCACAGTTTGAAAGTTACCTAAGGCAGGACCCACTTTCCCTCAGGGGAGCATGTCTCCCCTTTTCTAGTAAGTTTGAGCTCTGGCTAGTGACAGGTTTAAAAATGCCAAACACCAAAGAAAGAGGAGGCATCTTGGGCTACTCTGTGGACATCTGAGTGCAGTGCTCTGCCTTCTCAGCTGAACTTTTCTCCAGTGTGGCCTAGGCATGCAGGCATAACTTCCTAGCACTCCACCTGCAGCCCAGGATGCTTGACTCCGTGTATGGAGCTGAAGGAGGAAGAACTCAGAACCTTCTAGAAATATGAGTGGCTAAGTCAGAGTCCTGTTTCTTAAGGTGTCATGCCTCCTGCTAGTGTTTACGAAAACACTTCAAGAGTCCTGAGATAATACGCTAGGGCCATTATTCCTGCTTTCAGGGCCAACCTGAGAAGTTTAGACATCACACAGGCTAGGGCATCAGAGATGAATCCAGAGTCTCCGAGGCTGAGTTATTTCTGCTGGTGAGACCCTGCCTGCTCTCACAAATGCACCTGTTTGGACAGGCTCCTCCTTACCTACAGCCTTGATGGCTCTCACTCTTCAGATGCCATCTTAGAGATAAATGCCCAAGAGTTCACTCTCAATTTGGCTTCTTCTTGGAACCTGTGCTTGAGCTGTTAGTTCAGCCTTAATTATCTTTATTCAGTAAGATGGCCTTATATCATTTTCTTGTTTTCTCACCTTCTGGAAGACTCTTACCTCATCTCCTCACATGTTCTAACCACTGGGGATGGACTATGAGGACTACTGGTAACCATAGCAACAGATAGACTCCGATGAGTGTGGTCCCCCTAAACTTTGGACTGTTTGGGCAATACAACATGAGGTCAGAGGTCCCATCATCCAAAGCTATGCAGCAATGATCCGGAGAAGCATCTCCTGGGAGTGGCTGGGCTCAGCTGGGCAGTTCCCCCTTGAGGTTGACCTCATGGCTACAGCCAGATATTGGCTGGGGTTAGGTGCTGGGCACAGTTGTTGTCCAGGATGACATGGTAATCGGAATCACATGGTGGATGGTGGTAGATGGGCTTAGCTTGGTGTCAAGATGGTGGATGGGAAGAGCCGGTATCTGGAAAGATCTGGTATCTCGCCGGAATCTTTGATGGATGGGCTGACGTCTGTGAGGGACTGGTGTCTGGGGCTGGGATTAGATGATGGCTGGGTGTGATGGCTATGTTTGGGTGACTATGTTGGGAATTCACCGAAACACAAATGGCTGGGCACACCTGTGAAGGATTTTTCTTTTTCTTAATGAAATCATTCGAAGCATGAAGACATGTTTTTGATCTGGATCTTTGAGGTTGAAGAAGCCACCTTTCATCTTGTCCACACCTTCTGCTGGCAACCTATAGAAAGGACAGGGAAGAAAGAAGCTTGCTCCCTTTTTGCCTGCTGGCTCTTGCTTTCACTCGCAAGTCCATTTCCTCACCTGCACTGGAGCCTGCTTTTTGGGGAGTCCAGCAGCTACTGAAGACCAGATAAGACATTCAGCCTTGTGAACTGAACAACTACTGGATTCTTGAACCTTTCACTGGTAGAAAGTCATTGTTGGACTACCTGGGTCAAAGATGGTAAGCCATTATAATAAATTCCACATACAGGTATTCTATAAGTTATGCTAATATATAGAAATATAGATTGGTAGATGATAATAGATTAGATAGATTAGTAGGTAGAAAGATAGACAGACAGACAGATGGACAGATAGGTAGACATTAATTCTATAAATTGAACCACAGCCTGTATATTTGTTATTCTATAAATTCTGTTCCTCTGAACACTGAATAATACATAGGAATAGCATGGTGCTTGGATAGGATGGTGCTGAGATAGGATGGTGCTGAGATAGGGTGGTGCTGAGATAGGATGGTGCTGAGATAGGATGGTGCTGAGATAGGATGGTGCTGAGATAGG
>JADRCH010000170.1:3505739-3548804 GCA_019843965.1 Rhynchomys soricoides | reverse complement strand
AAAAAAAAAAAAAAAAAGATATTAAAAATAAGTGTTTGGGGGCTGGAGAGATGGCTTTTCTTAAATACATAAAAACCTGTTTGGATGATTAGATTTAGGCTGAAGTCAGTGTCAGAACAGGAAAGGTTTGATAGTTGGGAAAATGGCAAGGACCTTGGCTGAAGGGTTGTTATCTCAAGGCCGTACATTGTATTGTAGCTATTCATCAGCATTGGAGAGTTTAGCTTTAGGAGGGGGAGTGGCAGTTGGGCTGAAAAGAGGGCGATGTTTTGAAGCCATTGGGGCAGGGGAGGGCAGGAAGTCTGGGGGGTGGTGGCAGTAGCCCTACATGGGCCTAAGGAAGAAACAGTTGCTGTGGCCCAGGCAGGGCATAGGAAGCTGTGGTTCCTGGAGGGATGGGGATGACCAGTTTTTGAGGAGTGTTGGAGATACTGAAGTGCCCCGACATGAGAATTGAAGCCTCCCTACCGAGCCAGCAGGGTGGATCGTGTAGAGTGGGTGGGGCTGATGTGTGGCCTGGCCCAACGTACAAGGAGAAGGGGAGTGGTTACCCGAAGTGTGTGTGTGGGCTGTTGGAGCATTGTTGGAGCTCAGGCAAACTGAAAAGAAGATTGTGTGTGTGTGTGTGTGTGTGTGTGTGTGTGTGTATGTGTGTGTGTGTGTTGGGGGGCGGGTTTGCAAGAGCCAGAGCTCTGTGGAGGACACGGTGGGTTGGAGAATCAGGCTCTAGAATTTGGAATCAAATTTGCAGACAAATGATCTGTACATACCTTAGGAGAGTTAAATTAGCAGCCTGGTTCACAGCACCTATTGCAGCTGGAACAGGTGTGCTTCAGTGAAGAAGGTGGAGGGGATTGGTGGGGTTCAGTCAAGGGAGGGGATTTGGGTTTGGGATCCGAGTCCTTGGACGTCACGGCCATCCTTGTTAGTAGGACCTGAGCTATAGAATATTGGCTACAGAGGGGAGGAATGAGAGTGTGGTTCCCAAAAAACCCCGGACAGAAGGGAATTCAGATCACTTGCCCAGGCGTTAGCAGAAAATTTCGAGATCATGGATGTTAAAGTTAAGAGTGCCCTCTGGTGGCCATTTATACTAGTTTCTGAAGCCAGGCAATAGAACAAAGGCGTTTTGGGATCAAAGTCCAAGAGTCTCAATTTGGATAAATTTCGTAGCAGGCACCCCAAGGGTGACTGGGGATCGTGTTTAGACCCAACCTTGCCCATTTCCAAGCCTGTGTCAGAGACATGAAGACTATGACGCAGTGTCCGTCCCACATGATAGCCTGGCATCGAACAGTGGTGGGCTGGAATAGCCCTGGAAAGGACATCTCCGAACCCAAGGCTCACAGAACGAAGACCAGACGGTTTGCCCAGGCTCGGCTGTGACTCTTAGCAAGATATCCCAGGGATCCTGGACCCAGAAGAGGCACCCGGTACCTCTTAAGCTGTGACTGGAAAAAGGCGATTTACCCGAAGTTGAAAGTTGATCATGTCAGGTAGGGAGGCAGAAGGAGGGGCAGAGGAGCAGTCCCCAAACACCTGGAGCCAGCCCACCAGGCACAGGCTCAGTTCCTCCAGGGTTTTGGCACCAAGATGATAGGCTTTTTTTCTCCCTAGGTGCTGCAGATGCAGGCCAGATTAGACCAATTAAAAGTAGATAAAGGCAGGTTTATTAGGTGCTGTACCTGGGCAGGTTGCCAAAGAATGGGCCTGAGGAAGTCATACATCAGATTAGGGCAGGGAACTTTTATAGACTGTAGGCAAAGGGTGATGACTTGTCAGCCACAGCTGGGTTTGTGACCAAGTATGGTCAAAAGCTGAGGACTTAGGTGGGGATTAAGGTGGCTGGCTGGAAGCATCAGGGAAGCAGTTGTGACTGACAAGAATGTGGAACTGGGCTCTCGGAGCCATTCGTTTGTTTGGAAATTTTCAGTGTGGGTGGAATTGGGAGAACGAGGGCTGATGGGATTTCCCGACTTGTCGTGGGGTGAGCATTGGTTCCAGCCTGACTATAAGGACTCTATTAGCAACGGGTATAGAAGCTAGTCATGTGATATTTTGGTAAAGACTATAGCTGCTTTCTGCCTCTGTCCTGAGAACTTGCCTGAGGCTTAAAAAACAAAAGTAATGGACCAATTTCTTTGATGGAAGAGATTTCAATATAGCATAACATTGATCTTGTGAAGTGATAATTATGTATGATTGCTTTCATGCATACCTACAATGAGACTGCAACAAACAGTACAGAAAGAAATTAAAGAATGAAATTTAGAGAGGAACAGAGCACTAGAAAGCTAAAGATTGCAGTAAAGAAATGTGCTGAAAAAATATTTGTTAAAAGATGTTAGCATCATGATAACCTTCCTGATGGCGTGAGCATGGGAGAGCTACAGGAGAGCAGGACCTGCCGGTGTCCATCTGATCAACTCAGCTACTTCCCAGGCCCAGATCCAGGGCTTTGAGTTGGCCCACCCCAACATCTATCCCATCTATTAGCTGCTAGAGCATGTGGAGGGGCTGGTCCTGCAGAACCATAACCATAGGACCTCCATGACTCAGGGCAATGGCAGGATATCTGAGAGAAGTCTTGGTGAGGGTCCAGTATTGCTGGTGCAGCACAAGCCAGAGGCCTCAAGCCACACCAATGACTCACTGCAATGAACATTTACTAGTAAAGATGTTTGGGAAAAAGGGTATACTGTGTGACACATGGTGACACATGACAGTTTCTAATTTTAATTTTAATTTTTTATTTTCTTTTGGGGTGGGGGTTACAAGGGTGGAGGGTGGACATGGAAGGACTTGGAAACGAGTGGGATTGGGGTGCATGCTGTGAAATTCACAAAGAACCAATAAAAATTACGTTAAAAACGATGTCAGCATCATGAATGAGAAATCTTCCACTCTGCGCTGAAACACCAGGAAAGATGGCCTTAGGGCTGGACTTCACCCAGCTAAGGCTACAGCCTGTGAACTAGAGCTAGAGCCCAGGTGTTTCCTGATCCTAGAAATAAGCTGCATGTAAAAACTGATGCATCTGTGGTCCAGAGGGCCAGGGTCCATCCCAAGCTGGCAGCTGTTCTCAGCACTGCATTCCATATGGGATTGATTTCGGAGGTGTGAAAGATACAAGATTCAGGGGATCATATATCCTTCCTCCATGGTTTCAGAGAGACTAGGCGACATGTGAAAGAGGACAGTGATCTCTCAGACCCTCTTCACTGGGAGACTCTTAGTAGGTTCAGCTGGTCTCTATTTCTTCCAGGCAACTCACTTTGTCTCAGGGAGACTTTCAATAGTCCTTACAGTGTATACATCCTCGGGGATTGAGGGACCCAGTACCTATCATCAGTTTCAGGGACTTCCTGGAGCCTTTGACTTATTTACTTCCTGAGCTGAACTCGCTTTCTTGCAAGGTGGGATGCTCCAATTCCTTTAGAGCATCCTGTTGTTGAAGGAGCTTCCCTCCAAGGTGGAAAGGGCTTCAATCTGGGAGGAAATGCTACATGACAGTTATCTTTTAGTTTCTTGTCCCCTCTCCCATTATGGGCTCTAATCCTCTGGAACTGTAAGTCAAATGAACACTTTCTTAAGTTGTTTTTGGTGTTGCTATTTATCATAGTAACAAAAACGTAACTAATACACACAGCAAATGCTTTTCCGTTCTAGACCCTTCAACTAATTTTAACCTCTATTTAGGAAGCTTTATCCCAAGAGGTTCATAGCTATAGCTTAAAAAAAACAAAACAAAACAAAAAAAACCACTTTGCATTTGGGAACATTTCAAGAATACACGAGTGATTGTAAAACGAGTCTGTTTATTAACCCACTCATGAATACAATGTGATTGGTCCTTTTATCTCTATTTTTCTCTCTGCCCCCTCTCTCTCTGCAACAGGGCTTTGCTGTCCAGGCTATTCTTGGATTTGTGACAGTGCCATCTCTCTATTTTTTTTCAAGACCGGGTTTCTCTGTGTAGCGTGGCTATCCTGTAATTTGCTCTGTAGACCAGGCTGGCCTCAAACTAAAGGTGTGCATCACCACCACTCAGTGACCTAGGATTCTTATTCCTCTTCAATGCCTATAGTTAGAAGATCTTGTTTGTTGATGGTATTTCATCCTTTATTCATGTTCCTCTCCTCTGCTTTTTTTTTTTTTTAAAGCATTCTTTGCTTATTTAGTCTAGATGCTGTGCTTCATGTTTGAGGCTTGACATTCTAGCTTCTGCTTGAGTCATTCTACTTTTAAGACTTTTCCATGAATTTTCTAATTGAGATATTAAGTTTTTTCCATGTTATTGTTCCAATGTGTTATTTTCAATGTTTCTATCTCTTATTAACTTCAGTTTTCAAATCCTGAGAAATCTTCATGGTTTCATATAGTCATGTATCTGTATTTTCTCAGGCATCATTTAAGTGTTTATTGTCATTCTCTTAGAGTTCAGTAACATGTTTGTGTCTTCTTTAAATTCCTTGGCAAAATTTATGATTTTTTTTTAAATCTTACCTCCTAGTATTCATGTAGATAGTTCTTCTTAGAGAATGTTTCTACAGGACTAGTGGGTTTGATGGGAGACATGATATCTTGAGAATTCATATTGTTTTTCATCTTTGCTATTTGACCTGGGCATGTGGCTTTCTTTCTTAGGTTTGTGTGTATGAGATGAGAATCTGGTCTGCCTTTGATTGGGAAGTAGACTTGGTAATGCTGGTGGGAGCGCTGTTTAAATGGCTCCTAACCCATGGTTCTGGAGTGTGGCCTGTGGGTGTGGACATGGCCACATGTTGGGGTGGGTGGAACAAAATACATGCGACTAACCCAGCAAAGGTCGTTCAGAAACAAACAGGGTTCCTGGACGTGAATCTGGAGCTAGGATTTTCGTATTTGTTTGTTTGTAATCCTGGGCCTTGTGTGGTAGAAACTCATTTTGTACCCTTAATTCTTCTGCCACAGTGAACCCTCATTAACCCTTCTCACCAACATTGCACATGCGGTCCGATCCTTTACATAGTTCACAGAACATGATGTTTTCTGGATTTGTTTTATAGGTTTGAAGTCAAACCTAGAGCTTCCAGCGTATTAAACAAATATGGTACAAGTGAGATATATATATATATCCAAAAGCACTGACAATCTGCTCAGAGTCATTCCATTTTGATGTGTGTTGTACTACAGGTTTATGGATCATTGTAATGATGATTTATTAATTGTTAAAGTCACAACGACAATAGCAATTATGCTGATAAGTCAGAAAAGAGAAAAAAGAGGTATAACTTGCATTCTTTGGATAAACTTTTTTTTACTAGCTACAAACTTAAGCTTAGTTTTTTACAATTTATTATTCTTCCACTGTAGTAAAGATTTAAGAGAGTTTGAAAGGACTACTGTGGCCAGAGGAATCTGATGCTTGGTCGATTGCCTGCTTTCTGAGCCGAACACTGAGGACCAGCTTCATCTAAGGGAGAAGGTGGGTTTCTGTCTCTTTGAAGAGTTAGATAAACTAGTGAGTCTTTTGGGTATGAACATCTGTAGGAACAAACTTGCCTGAGAGAGTTTGCAGTGTAGGCACCGAGACTGAGAGCATGGGTGGAGCCACTATCCAAGGTGAAAAGCTAGAGGGCAAATCAGACACACACACAGACACGCACACGTACACACACCAAAGGGGAGCAGGTGCTGATTGGCCCAAACCAAAGGCCCGATGACATTTCCTCACACTTTCAGGCCCTGGCAGCTCAGGGAAAGCGTGCTCATTTCACAGTCATGGACCATGAAGTGCTCATTTTGACTAGTTATGCTGGTGCTCTGGTCCATTTCCCAGTTTTCTCTCCATGTAATGTTTCACATTGGGCTTTACTTTTGGGCACCAGGAAATACACTTTTGAAATATCTATATCTATATCTATATCTATATCTATATCTAGATCTAGATCTATATCACAAACATATATTTGTTTCTTAAGACAGGGTTTCTCTGCTTAGCTCTGGCTGTCCTACAATTCACTCTGTAGACCAGGCTGGCCTTGAACTCAGAAATCTACCTGCTTCTATTCCTGAGTGCTGGTATTAAAGGCATGCATCAGCCGGGCAGTGGTGGTACACGCCTTTAATCCCAGCACTTGGGAGGCAGAGACAGGCAGATTTCTGAGTTTGAGGCCAGCCTGGTCTACGGAGTGAGTTCCAGGACAGCCAGGGCTATACAGAGAAACCCTGTCTCGAAAAACAAAAACAAAAACAAAGACAAAAAAAAAAAAAAATAAGGACATGCATCATCACCACTTGGTGACAGTTCTTGAAATATTTGTAAAGACCCTATCACACTCTTTCTTCTGGGTTGTTTAATGCAAAAAGGATGATTTCAAAAGAAAGTTTATACCTTTATTAGGAAAGAGTCTCTCTTCATCCATTCACCTACTGTGGGGTAGCCTTAGAGAGTCCCATGTCAGGTCTGGTAGGAAACCAGCAGACATCCATGGTTCCTTTCATAACACTAGATGTTGAGGTATATATTGAACTGGGAACTGAAGACTATCATAGATGGGCTGGACTGATGATGTCCAGGACATCAAGGGATCATGGTTGAGTGATTGAGTGTTACCATCTACTTCTGTGGCAGCTGCGAGCTGTTTGTCTGGAGGAGAAACTAAGAACAGTTAGGAGGTTGTGCTTTTCCTTCATCTGTGTTTCATCTCAGTGTGTGGATCTGTGTGGCAGTCTCCATCAATGAGGAAAAAACAGGAAGCCTCTCTGAAACCTAAACACAAGACTAACAGAAACCTGGGTGTCTCCTCAGAAGAGAAGAGGTGCTCAGACCTCGCTCTTAGTGCTTTGGCCTCCTACCATTCTCCTCAAGGCCAACTTTACCTCCTGGTTCCTCAGAGTGTAGATGAGGGGATTGAGGAAAGGAGTGATGGCTGTGGGGAAGAGAGCAGCCGCCCCATCCAGGATGCTGTGGCTGTCAGGTCGAAGGTAGATGAAGGCACAGGGCACATAGTACACGGTGACAATAGTCACATGGGCTCCACATGTTGAGAAGGCCCTTCGCCTCCCATCAGCTGTGCGGATTCTCAGGATGGCCTGAATGATATAGATGTAGGAAAGAAGGATCAGGGAGAAACAACTGGCGACCACCACTCCAATGTCCACAAAGGTCACCAACTCATTGACTGTGGTATCTGCACAGGCTAGCTTCAGAACTGCAGGAATGTCACAGAAGAAGTAATCTACCTGGTTGGGACCACAGTAGGGCAAGCGGAAGGTGAGAATGGCTTGGATTGCTCCATGGATTGACCCAGCCACCCAAGCTCCAGCCACCAGCAAGATACTCAGCTTAGCAGACATGAGGACTGGGTAACGCAGGGGTCGGCATATTGCCAGGTACCTGTCATAGGCCATTGTGGTGTATAGGAAACACTGGGAGCTCCCCAGGAAGTGGTAGAAATAGAGCTGGGCCACACATCCGCCAAATGGGATAGGCTTAATGCCTGGAGTGAAATTCATCATGAGGCGGGGGACAATGATGGTAGAGATGCCCATGTCGATGACAGAGAGCGCACCGAGGAAGATGTACATAGGGCGCGCATGGAGCTGTGTGTCGGCACAGACAGTGATCAAGATGAGCATGTTCCCCAGCTGAGTCAGGATGTAGATCAGCAAAAAGAACACAAACAGGAAAGTCCTCAGCCTGGGAGGGTGGGGAACCCCTGTGAGGATGAACTCAGTCAAGAGTGTGTAGTTGACTCTTTCCATCTTTGGGAGATCTGGAGAACAGACAAGCAGGGGTTAGCACAGATGACAAGCCAGTGAGGGGGACTGAAGAAGGAGACTGTGGAAACCTGGGGTGGTGGTGAAGAAGTTCTGTGGAGCTGTGACTGGTATGGAGGACTTGCACACACACTCTCTCTCTCTCTTTCTCTCTCTCTCTCCATTTATAGCAGTACATAATAACTCATAACAGCAATCATATTACTGTGAATCATATCTTCTTCTCCATTTTGTTCTCTTTCATTGAACAAATGGTGGCAGTGAATTTTATTTAAAAAAGCCTAAAAACATTTTAAAGCCAAGAGTGATATTGTTATTTCCATTGCTTGAGTGGTATAGGCAGAAAGATCAGGAATTCAAGATCCTCCTTAGGTACATAGTGAGTTTGGGCTAGCTTGAGCTACATGAGAAAAAGAAAACCAATCGGTGACAACTGAACTTCAGATAGGGAACACTTTTCTTTTCCAGATGTGAGTTACAGATTCTGGCTCCCTCTGCTCACTTTCCAAGCTCTAGGAGCCAAGCAGGACTCATGCTTCTGTCTGAGTTCTGCAGTACATTCTTCAGTAGGCCTTCAGCACTGATGGCTCAGGTGACAGCTTTGGTCTGGATGTCACTGGTGTTTTAGCTTTTGGGGGCTCTGCTTATGTGAGAAGGCTTGGTCAG
This sequence comes from Rhynchomys soricoides, assembly GCA_019843965.1. NCBI lineage: Eukaryota > Metazoa > Chordata > Mammalia > Rodentia > Muridae > Rhynchomys > Rhynchomys soricoides. Next base: position 3,540,374 of record JADRCH010000170.1, on the reverse strand, counting down.
TCATAGCTTCCCCTAGATGAGCCTCTAGGAAATAATTTGATACCACTCAGGTACCCAAGAGAATGATAGACCAAAAGAAACAGGTTATCAGCTTACAGTAAGATAGCTTATCCCTATGACTGAAATGGTGGGTCTCCTACCAGGGCATCTACTTACTAATTATTAGAAATCAAATTAGGAATTGTGTACATATTTCTTCATTTTGAATGGGAGCAAAGGGAACGTGACATGGCATTTTAATCTGGGCTGGGTGAGTTCCGGGGAGCTGGGTCTGGCTCATCGGCAGGATCTTTATTTGAGGAACACTTCCTCCTTTACTGCAGAGTCACAGTCTTCCTGTGGGTGAAAGTGAGGCTATAGTGAAAGTCTTTTACCATTTCCTTCCTGCGTGTGTCTCAGAGCAGATTCCCTTCAGCACCCCAACATATTTCCCTAAATGACTTTTCATACTGTCTTCCTGCTTATGTCCAGGAATTTATTTTCTCCCTCCTTTTTTCCTTTTCCTGGCCTTTTTCCTCCTTCTCCTCTGCCTGCTCTTCTTTTCCTTCTCTTTTCCCTCATCTTTATTCTCCTCCTCTTCTCCCCGTTCCCAACCCATATGTCTACACCCAATGCTGAGAATTGAATCTAGGCCTTTGTCTATTCGAGGCCAATGTCTACACTGAGCTACACCCAACTGAGAATGTTCTCTAACTACTGTCCAGCAAGAGTAATTTCTTTTGCAAAAGTTCCCATGGCTAGTGAGTTGTAGCCCATTCTCAGTGTGAACTGCAGCTCACCCACACTGAGGCAGAGAGGACAGTATTCTTTATTTTTTTATTGTTTGGTTTTTCGAGACAGGGTTTCTCTGTGTAGCCCTGGCTGTCCTGGAACTCACTCTGTAGTCCAGGCTGGCCTCGAACTCAGAAATCTGCCTGCCTTTGCCTCCCAAGTGCTGGGATTAAAGGTGTGCACCACCACTGCCTGGCAGAGGACAGTATTCTTAAGTCCACCCTCAGGTTACAGGGAGTTTTAATAGGAGGCGTGTTTGTAACACCTAATGTCTGTTTAATGCAAATTCATTCTAGGTGCAAATTTTCCTATCATTTCTTTTACTTCTTCAGTTAATTCTAAATATCAATAGGCAAACTTTCCTTCCCCTCTGTCAACACTGTTCCCTCTGGGTCATGTCCATTATCATAGATTTTTAAACATGAAGGTTGGTATTTGCAGGGCAATCGTCCTCTATAACATTATATTGTTAATATTCCCTAGACATGGCTCTGAGATAATTTAATGCCCTTTAAGGACAGAAATGAGGACATGAAAGAGGGGAGAATAGAGAGCAAAGGAGAGAGAGGAAGGAAGAAGCATAGCAGAAAAAAAAAGAAAAAAAGAAACCAAGTACTGGTGCAGCTTCATTTGGGTGGAGGTGGGGTCCATGACAGCACCGGACAGTAGCATATGCAAGGGGCTGACTTCAGTTCCAGCACTGAAACAGTAGCAGCACTGCAACCTCTCCCTCACTGGAGTGTGACAATAAAAATCACAGGCTAAAGTTTTGTATACATATATATGTAAGAAGAAATTAAGAATGCATCTTAAGGAGGTCATGGGAATGGCTGGAGAGATGAGAGAGAGCATGAAATGCGCTAATATTCTAGTTAAAATCAAAATTAAAAAACAAAGCAAAATTAAACAGGTCTTAATGTAATAATGTCATGTACATCCGGGTAGAGTTCTCATAATTCCCAGAGGTTAAATGACAGAGAAATCTCTCAGCCATAATGGAGCTTCCAACAAAGTGTGTGTGTATGTGTGTGTGTGTGTGTGTGTGTGTGTGTTCCAACAAAGCCTTGTGGTTGCCTGTCCACAATTTTTTTGTTTTACTGAACATCAACAAATAGCAAACCAAAATAATTTAGTAAAACATTGGTTTGAATAGTGAGTTTAAGGATCAAAGAGTCTGACTCAGTGTTACTATCTTCTTTCAAGACCTAGATGTAGGTAGTGACATGACTCAGTGGACAGAGCTGGTATTCATGTGACCTGACGACCTGAGTTCAATTCCCACAAACCAGGTTGAACAGCCTGATATGCTGGTGCACAGTTGTAACCTCAGTGTTCCTTGGCCAACGAGATGGGAAGTGGGGATAGACGTGGTGAGTTGGGATCAGGGGACATGACAATGGCACAGAAGATCCCGGGACAGCTAGCCTGGAGTACAAAGTATGGCTGAAACAAGAGAGATTCCCTCCTCAACAAGGAGGAAAGAGAGGACTGGGTCGGAAGGTGTCCTTTGCCTTCCACGTGTACATACACACACACACACACACACACACTCAACACACACGCACACACCACACCCCATAATACACTACAAGTATCAAACACACACATATTACATACATATTACACACAAACACACAAGCACACACACCACACATACACACACACGTAAGCAAAAAAAAAAAAAAAAGGCAAAAACTCTTTTAAATACAAAACACAGATGTAGTGAATTGCATCATTTTGAGGTGTGTCTACATTGGTCTTGGCCTCATTATGTAGCCAAGGATGGGTTGAGCTCCTGATCTCCCCCCTCCGTGATTGTACTGAGACTACCAGTGTGTTCCCACCATGCCAGGAGTACAGGCAGTGCTGGAAACCCACGCAGGTCCCTCTACCAACCGAGCCACCCCCTCAGCCTTTGTGCAAGTTCGTCAGTCAGTCAAAGAGTCAAAGTTTGTTTCTGTTAATCTACAAAGCCACCCATGGTCTTTTCACTGCCTATTACTTTATCATGAGTGCTTTCTTCATTATTTTTATTATTTACTTTTTAAAATAGGGAGTAAGTTTATTTAGCATGTACAATGAAACTTCGCAGAAAACAAGGAAATCCTAAAGAAGGTTTGGCCCTGGAACGTACACGTCATTTTAACAAAAGGCGGTTGTGGGAAAGTGGTTGGGCTTCTGGGGGAGCTGACTGAGGAGACAAGCACACGAGGAAGCAAGGCCTCTGCAGACTCCAGCTGGTGCTGCTTACCGTGAGAGCTGTCTTCTCTGCTTGGTCAGGGAAATAGAAACAGTCACAGGTGGGAAAGTATTCATTGCAGTTTATTCTTTACATACTGAAGTTTGTGTTACAGTTACAAGGGGAGACTTAGGCTGTACTTTTGGAGGAAGGGAGAAAGCAGGAAGCTCATTTTACATCTGCAGTGTCTTCCTTTGTTTGTTTGTTTATTTATTTATTTATTAAAATTCTGTTTTTTGAGACAGTGTTTCTCTGTGTAGCCTTGGCTATCTTGGAAATCACTCTGTAGACCAGGCTGGACTTAAACTCAGAGATCCTCCTGTCTCTGCCGTCCTGCTGGATTTAAAGGCCTGCATCACCACCACCTGGCTTAATCTGCGCTGCCTTAATTGCTCAGATTACTCATCCCAAAATAATTTGTGCTGAGTGGCATTAATTGTTTAAAAAAATTTTTTGAGGCAGGGTCTGGCCTCGAGCTCTTGTTTCCCTGTCACTATCTCCCAAGCACTGGATTACACATGCATGCCACCATTCACAGCTCCAAAGTAACATATTTTGAAGTGGTATATTTGAATCCCTTTCACTAGCAATTACCATTGATGCATTTTTACATATGTTTTGTATGTTTCTAGCATCCTTTAATTTTCAAGGATTTTTTTGGGAGGAGGGTGGTTGGTCCTAACTCTATTAAAATATCTTAGCTCTTGTCCTTTTCCTGAATTTTACAATAAGGGGTTTAACCAAAAATAATGTAAAGATGAAGTACATTAAAATGAATACATAAGTGTGTGTGTGTGTGTATGTGTAATGAGAAAGTGTTGTAACGAAATCTGAGACAAGAGGATAACAAATTCCAAAAAGAATATAAAGCCCCAGGGCTGGTCATGAGGTGGCACATAACCTTTAAACCTAGCACTCAGGAGGCAGAGGCAAGCGGATCTCTATGACTTTAATGCCAGCCTGGCCTACAAAGTGAGTTACATGTCAGTCAGGGCTATATAGTGAGACCCTGTCTTTAAAAAAACCAACAAAACATGTAACTAGTCTGGATTATCCATTCAAAACATCCACTGACACAACAACCAGATTCCAACTAGCTTAATTGAACCCTGGAATTGTGGGTAGAGCTGGGGAAGCGACTTACTGACAAGGACCACACAGAAGGAGCACAGCTAGGACCACCACAGACACCAAGACACTCTCACCCAACCTGGCTCACACTAAAGGCAGTCAGTGAACTGTTGCTAGTGAGGAAGAGCTTGGGAGAAAGAGGTAAAGATGTAGCCAAAGAACCAGCTGGAGAGGTAGTGTCACATGATTTAACAGGACAGAAAGAAACATAGTTGGAGGGCAGAAAGAAATTTGTGAGCAATAGTTAAATAAAGAGCAGACTGAGAGGTGACAGAATGGAGACATGCTTATGGCTCTGCCCTGGTCTTTGCATCTGAAACATAGGTATTTGGGGACATAGTCCTGTCTCTTTAGCATCCTTCTGTATTAGCCATCATGCCTCCAGATGACTTGAAAGATGAGACTCATACCGTGGCTGGTGTGGAAGGGCGAGTGACTCTCATCAGGAGGTGCCAGCATCCATGGAAGAAGGTCCTGTTGCAGTCTGAGAGAAGGGATATGCTCTGTTGCTGGAGAGAGCTCTACATGCCACAGGGTCAGTACCAGCCGTCGTGTGGAGCCAATGGGAAAAGACCCAGCAGACAGAGAGACTGAAACTTGAATGATTTATTATTTGTGGATCTTCTCCTCCTGTTTGCTTGTGGACTGGGGAAGACTGAGGCTGTTACTGAAGGTGGTCCCTGCTGTGGTGTGTTCTTGGTTTGTTTCCCCAGAGGCACTTTGTGTATGAGCTCTTTAGTGTGGGACTGTTGTAACAGCACCCCTGCGAGAAGGCAGCACGCTTGTCTGTAATCTGTCTCCTGGGAGACTTCCTTCCTTTCTAGCTTTCTCCAGTTTTGTAATGCCAGGTGGGACACTGTCTGTGGGGTTTATCAGGACTTGATGACTTCATATCTGCGGTTTCCTTTTGCTTGAAGAACCAATTACAAAATTGGAGGAAGGAGAGAAGAAAAAGGGTGTTGGGGGAAGGAGGGGTGGCCAGATGAGGCTGGGAACTGGATGTGGGACCTGGGCTAGATTTGGTGGGTTTGGGCAGGTGGCTGAAACAATTTATCAAATGTAGGTGTTTGAGCTATAAATTTCCCTGGTAAGAATGCTTTTAATGTGTCCCCGAGGTTTTGCCGCGTTTCATTATCATTTAGTTCCGGGATTTTTTTTTTTTTTTATTTCTTTCTTGATTTCTTCTTTGATCCATCCATCCTTTAGTAATGAGCTGTTTAATCTCCATGAGTTTGGACATTGTATATTTATACAGCCTAGGAGCCAGAGGGAGAGAAGCTAACATCTCTCTTTTTTTTCTTTTTTGGTTTTTCGAGACAGGGTTTCTCTGTGTAGCCCCGGCTGTCCTGGCACTCACACTGTAGACCAGGCTGGCCTCGAACTCAGAAATCCGCCTGCCTCTGCCTCCCGGGTGCTGGGATTAAAGGCGTGCGCCACCACTACCCTGCAGAAGCTAACATCTTTGTCTTTGTAAGATTGGTTTAATTCCTCTAATGTGATGATTTTAATCTCATCTACTTTCTTGCATTTGGCATAACTTTATTTTTTTGTATATGTATATCCATTGTTTACCCATACCACAGTTTCTTTATCATGGACACCTATCTTAGTTGCTGTGAATTGTGCTAGAATAAACATTGATGTACAAGTGTTTTTTTGTTTTAGTTTTTGTTTTTTATAATATGGTGGCTTCAAGTCCTTTGGGTAAATGAATATCTATTGTGGTTTGTATATCCACTGAGACTCCTTTGGAGAAAACTAATTTTTTTTTTTTTTTTTTGGTGAGCAGTTCTAGGTTAGGGATGATGGCTTGTGTCCATTCCCCCTATCAGCTCTGGGACCAATGAAGCTTCTGGTACCAAGATTGGGTTACATCTAACTGAGTTGTTAGCCAAAGGGGTCTGATGGGGACCACCAAATAACCCAGTCTGTTGCCAAGACTATAAGTTACTCTCCACAAACTAATGGCAGGGCCACATTGCTGAAGACAATATCTACACAACTTAATGAACATGGGAAAAATAGATCTGGTGCCTACATAGAGCCTTCATCCTTCAGTTTTAGCATCTTGGGTACAGGAAGGAAGGTGCTATGCACACTACCCAAAAAGAAAAACAAACACCAAGCCAGCCACAAAACCTTTATGTACAGTGGCGTCCTGCCTGCAGGATATACTAGGGCAATGGTGGCACAAAACTCATGGGAGTCACCAATCAAGCTTCATTGGTGACAAGAGATGGTCAATAGGGACTCTTTCTCCCCTATTCCTTAGCGATTTCATTAATATTGTCTTCATATATATGTATGTGTATATACATGCGTGTGTGTATATGCATATGTATGTGTCTTAGGAGGTTTCTACTGATTTAGGTGGAATTGTAGAAGTGGCCCTTAAGTTTAGCTGCCTTCCATATTCCCTCCCTGTTCCTCCCTTCTTGTCTCCTCTGAATTTATCTTTCCATTACAGTCCCGACCATCCCCCATGACTAATCTATTTCCCTTTCCATTACAGTCCCGACCATCCCCCATGACTAATCTATTTCCCTTTCCATTACAGTCCCAACCACCCCATAACTAATCTATTTCCCTTTCCTAAGGAGACCTAGCTGTACTACTTAGTCCCTTACTCTGTATTTAACCTCTGTGGTTCTCAGATGGTAGCTTTGTTAATACTGACTTAACAGCTAATATCCACATATAAGCAGATAATTACCATAATTCTGGACCTGGGTTACTTCACTTAGAATGATATTCTCTAGTTCTATCATTTACCTACAAGTTTTATGAATTCTCTTTTTAAAAAATGGCTGAGAAATATCCCATTGTGTAAACACACCACATTAAAAAACCCATTCTTTTGTTGAGATATCTAGGTTGTTTCCAGTTTCTGGCTATTATAAATATGGCACAATGAACATGGTTAATGAAACGTCTCTATGGTAGGATGGAGCATCTTTTGGGTATATGGCTGGATCTTGGGGAAGATCAATTCCCATCTTCCTGAGGAAGCACCACAGTGATTTTCTTAGTAGCTGAATACATTTACAGTTCTATCAGTAATGAAGGAGTTGTTTCCATTGCTCCATACCCTTGCCAGTGTGAGCTGTCACTTGTATTATTGATTTTAGCCATTCTGACAAGTATAGGATGAGATCTCAGAGGAGTTTTGATTTGCATTTCCCTGCTGGCTAAGGATGTCGAACGTTTCTTTAGGAGTTTCTCAGCCATCTGAGTTTCTTCTTTTGAGAATTCTGTTTAGTTCTGTACCACAGTTTTAAATTGGGATATTTGTTTTCTTGATATCTAGCTTTCTGAATTCTTTATATACTTTGAGTATTAGTTTTCTATCACAGGTACAGTTGGTAAAAATCTTTTCCCACTCTATAGGCTTCCACTTTGTGCAAATGATGGTGGTCTTCACCTTACAGATTCTTTTCAGCTTCTTGAGGCCCCTTTTATTAATTGTTGATCTTAGTGCCTGTGCTATTGGTGTTCTGTTCAGAAAATATTTTCCTGTGCAATGATTTCAATAAAACCCATGTTTTATTCTATCAGGTTCAGTGCATCTGGCCTTATGTTGAGGTCCTTGATCCATCTGGAGTTGGGTTTTGTGCAGGATGACAAGTACGGATCTATTTGCATTCTTCTTCATGCTGACATCCAGTTTGACTAGCACCATTTTGTTGAAGACTTTCCCACCCCAGTTTGTGTTTCTGGCTTCATTATCAATAATCAGTTGTCCATAGGTATGTGGATTCATGTCTGAGTCTTCAGTTTGATTCCATAGATTAATGTGTCTATTTTAATGCCAATACCAGTTTGTTTCTATTACTATAGCTCTGTAGTACAGTTTGAGATTGGGGATGGTGATATCTTCAGCAGTTCTTCTATTAAACAGGATTGTTTTAGCTATCCTGGTTTTATTTTTGTGTTTCCATATAAAGTTAAAAATTGTTTCTTAATTTCTGTGAGGAATTGTGTTTGAATTTTGATGGGGTTTGCATTGAATTTTTAGATTGCTTCTGATAAGATGGCCATTTTTACCATATTAACCTTAGCAATCCATGAACATGGGGGATCTTTCCATCTTCTGACATCTTCTTTAGTGTCTGCAAGCTTTCATTATACATGTCTTTGTTTTGCCTCCTCTGTTAGAGTTCCCTAAGATATTTTTTGGGTGGTTTTGTTTCCCAGCTTTATTTCTCAGTGGTTTTTTTTTTTTTGACAAATTGATAACTTTTTATTGATTGATACTCTCTAGCCAAAGGTTGGTAAACTCTCAGTTGTCTTTGTGAGTACAGAGCATCAATGGAAGGAGTTGAAAGTTATGAATAAGGTTGGTAAGCTCATCTATTTTTTTAAATTGTGCATAAAATTTTATCTAGTAAGCTTATTTCTAGGAATTTATGTTGACAGAAATATGTATGTACTGTGGGATATCTATCACAGTATTATATCCAATGATGAATTATGAGAAACATGTCAAAATTAAATACAGAGATAATAAATTATGAAATTACTCATTTCTATAATAAAATGCTATTTTCTAGGCTAAAACTTTAGAAGCCAATATTATCATCATCTCATGATTTCACATTATAAATATGATTAGAATAAATTAAACCACTTTGTAAAAACATTTTGCAATTGGAAACTATTTCTTCTTTTTTTCTTTTTTTTTTTTTGGTTTTTCGAGACAGGGTTTCTCTGTGTAGCCCTGGCTGTCCTGGAACTCACTCTGTAGACCAGGCTGGCCTCGAACTCAGAAATCCACCTGCCTCTGCCTCCTGAGTGCTGGGATTAAAGGCGTGCACCACCACTGCCCAGCTGGAAATTATTTCTGACAGATCTACTTTTACAGTTTTATAGGCCATTCATTTTTCTCCTTTGAAATGACAAAGGAAAGTTGACTTCAGTCAAAATAGCACACAACCTAATCTCATAAGTCACATGTTAAATGTTACTTGTTTTCAGTAGGTTTTGAAAACCTTACTACTATCACACTCAACTCGAAATAAGTTGACAACTCCTGACTAAATTCAGAGAAAATAAATATTAGTCTTCTAAAATATACAAGACTCACTTCCCTACTGTGACCATAAAATTCAAATCCCTCCAATGTACTCCCCTGAAGATATGTTAGCTTCACTCTGAGCAAAGAACACCATTCCTTTGTGTTTCCTTAAGGCCATTACACTGAGATTCATCAGATGCCTATAACACTTGCTGAAGTTACCCCTTAAATATTTCTATTTGACCAGCACGAAGTGTCCTTCCTTATCTTTTTTTGATAACTTGTTTGAAAGTTGATTTTATTTGATATTAGAGTGGCTACTCCAGTTTGTTTCTTGGGACCATTTGCTTGGAAAATTGTTTTCCAACCTTTTACTCTGTGGTAGTATCTGTCTTTGTAACTGAGGTATTTTCTGTATGCAGCAAAATGCTGGGTCCTGTTTACATATCCAGTCTTTTAGTCTATGTCTTTTTATTTCGGAATTGAGTCCATTGATGTTAAGAGATACCAAGGAAAAGTGATTGTTGCTTCCTGTTATTTTTGATGTTATTTTTATGCTTGTGTGGCTATCTTCTTTTGGGTTTGTTGAAAGAAGATTACTTTCTTGCTTTTTCTAGGGTGTAGTTTCCTTCCTTGTGTTGGTGTTTTCCATCTATTATCCTTTGTAGGGCTGGATTTGTGGAAAGATATTGTGTAAATTTGGTTTTGTCATGGAATATCTTGTTTTCTCCATCTATGGTAATTGAGAGTTTTGCTGGGTATAGTAGCCTGGACTAGCATTTGTGTTCTCTTAGGGTCTGAATGACATCTGCCCAGGATCTTCTAGCTTTCATAGTCTCTGGTGAGAAGTCTGGTGTAATTCTGATAGGTCGGTCTTTATATGTTACTTGACCTTTTTCTCTTACTGCTTTTAATATTCTTTCTTTGTTTAGTGCATTTGGTGTTTTGATTATTATGTGATGGGAGGAATTTCTTTTCTGGTCCAGTCTATATGGAGTTCTGTAGGCTTCCTGTATGTTCATGGGCATCTCTTTCTTTAGGTTAGGAAAGTTTTCTTCTATAATTTTGTTGAAGATATTTACTGGCCCTTTAAGTTGAGAATCTTCACTCTCTTCTATATCTTCACTTTCTTCTACCTATTATGCTTAGGTTCTCTCTTCTCATTGTGTCCTGGATTTCCTGGATGTTTTGTGTTAGGAGCTTTTTGCATTTTACATTTTCTTTGACTGTTGTGTCAATGTTTTCTATGGTATCTCCTGCACCTGAGATTCTCTCTTCTATTTCTTATATTCTGTTGGTGATCCTTTCATTTATGATCTATGTTCTCTTTCCTAGGTTTTCAATCTCCCCGGTTGTCTCCCTTTGTGATTTCTTTATTGTTTTTGTTTCTATTTTTAGATCCTGGATGATTTTGTTCAATTCCTTCACCTGTTTGGTTGTGTTTTCCTGTATTTCTTAAAGGGATTTTTGTGTTTCCTCTTTAAGGGCTTCTAGCTGTGTTCTCCTGTATTTCCTTAAGGGAGTTATTTATGACCTTTTAAAAGTCCTCTATTATAATCATGAGACGTGATTTTAGATCTGAATCTTGCTTTTCTGGTGTGATGGTGTCTCAGGATTTGCTATGGTGGGAGAATTGGGTTCTGATGATGCCAGGTAACCTTGGTTTCTGTTGCTTATGTTCTTGTGCCTGCCTCCTGCCATCTGGTTATCTCTAGTGCTATCTGTCTTCCCTTTATCCGACTGGAACCTGTCCTTCCCGTGATCTTGGTTGTGTCAGAACTCCTCAGAGACCAGCTGTCTCTGGGATTCTGTGATTTTGGGATTCTGTGATCCTGAAACCCTGGGTGTGACAGAGATCCTGGGGGTCAAGCTGCCTCAGAGACCCTGAGATCCTGGTGTGACCAAGCTCCTGGAATCTTGTGGTCCTGTGATCCTGGACATGTTAGAGCTCCTGGGAGTTGAGCTTCCTCTGGGTGTTGTGGAACTGGCTGAGGAGTTTGTGCCCAAGGTTGCTTCTCAGTGTTTTTATTACTTGTGTATAGGAAAGTTATTTGGTAAAGCTGTAACACAAACAGCAATGAGACATGCTTTCTGTTCCCCAGGATTCCTACCCAAATGATCATTTTTCCTTAGGCTAACTAAGGAAAAATACTGTTTTAGAGTTCAGCAAACTATAGTCATACAGAGAAGAAGATAGCAGCTATTGCCAGGATCATTAGGAAATGCTTCTTTAGGACTCAGGATTTTTCTCCAGGTCTTGAATGAAGCGTAAGTTATCAACTAGTCAATGTGAGGAGAGAGAAGCATATTTCAGATATGGGACTAAACCAAAGTCTCAAATATGGAAAAACATAGAGAATGTTTAGGGGATGGCAGGTAAATTAATGGGGATGAGAGAGATGAGGAGGTAGAGATGATTTGAGAGGTGAAAAATGTTGGAATTGGGTGTGAAGGACTTAGAATTCCATGCTAAAAGGTCCATCTTTGTCTTAATCAGTAGAAAGCCAGTGAAATTCAGAAGAAAAAAGATGAAATATTTAGTTCTCACTTTCAGAAAAGAACTTCTGGAGTGCTATGGTGAAGGATGGTATGAAAAGGAGCCCGAGGGACATTCTGGGGCAGAGTGGACTGAACTTGGTGAGTTACTACATGGGAAGAGGAAGATGGTGGGTGTATACACAAAGGCTCTAAAGATATCTCAAGTGAGTGCCAGAGAAGACACATCTGCCTTGACCTGTACAAGTGACCCTGAATTCTGAGAGCTTGGGGAGTTGGATAGTAGCAAATAGACAGCAGGAAATGGAGTCCTATTACATTGTTTTCCTAAAACCTGTTTAGATATTCACTCTTTGCCCTCAGCACTTGTGTAAAATATGTGTTTTTCTGAGGAACATGTCAGAAACATTGGGCAAATTACTGAGATTTTTGTAGAGCATCAGAAACATTTATATTAGTAGAATTGTATTTAGTAGTGGACTTTTGACTACTTTGTGGGTTCTTCTTTCTTCTACCTTTCTGCTCCATTTTCTTCTACCCTTTAAAACTCCTAACACTAGAGGGGAAAGGGAACAGTGGTAGTGTTAGACTACTTCCTGCTCATTAGGGATGTGGGGTTCCTCAGGGGCAAGTTTGATCTTTGCTGTCAGTATATCTAATTTCTTCTTTTCTTCACTTCACACATGACTACTTGACAAACCTCAACCAACCTCAACCAACCACAACTAACAGCATCCAACCACTAACCGGCCAACCAACCTACAGCTCCTCAACTCCCAGGGCCCCAGCATTTATATATCCTCTGGAATCCCCAGGATTCCAAATATCACACACTCACAGAAACTATTTGAAGCTGGCAAAATCATGCCCCTGCTAGAGCATGAAGCAAATCATAGTCAACTGCTGTGGACAATATGAAGCAGCCTAATATCCTACAGGTGGGATTAAAATGAAAACACATTTCCATATTTCTGTGTTTTAAAAAAGAAATCAAAATTCTCACTACAGTATTTAGTTCATCTTAAAATATTAACAATGTATTAAACATTTGTCACATGAACAGTAACTAAAAACACAGCAGTGATGACAATGTATGAGGTCCCTGAGCCACTGGCTACTTTTCTCCATCCACATTCCCTCTCCCTGCTCTTAGCCTCTTCAGAGCAGACTTCACTTCCTGGTTCCTCAGGGTGTAGATGAGGGGATTCAGTAATGGAGTGACAACAGTGTAAAATACAGCAACCGCTCCATCAAAGGGACTCTTGGAACCTGCTCGAAGGTAGATGAAAATACAGGGGACATAGTAGACTGTGACCACAGTGAGATGGGAGCCACAGGTGGAGAAGGCACGTCTCCTGCCATCAGCTGTGCGTATTTTCAGGATGGCATGAACTATGTTGGCATAGGAGAGTAGAATCAGCATGAAACAACTGGCAGCCACTACTCCAATGTCCACAAAGGTCACAAGTTCATTGACTGTGGTATCAGCACAGGCCAGTCTCAGCACTGCAGGAATGTCACAGAAGAAGTAATCCACTTCCTTGGGCCCACAATAGGGCAATCGGAAGGTCAGAATGGCTTGAATAGACCCATGGATGGAGCCAGCCACCCAAGCTCCAGCCACTAGGATTGTGCATAACTTCCCATTCATGAGCACAGGGTAGCGAAGAGGCTGGCATATTGCCAGGTACCTGTCATAGGCCATCAAAGTATAGAGGAAGCACTGGGTGCTGCCTAGGAAGTGGAAAAAATATAGTTGAGCTACACAGCCACCAAATGCAATAGCCTTGCTGGCAGGAGTGAAGTTTAATATAATTCGAGGAACAATGACTGAGGAGAGCCACATGTCTAGGAAAGAGAGCACACCCAGAAGAATGTACATGGGGCGGGCATGCAGCTTGGGGTCAGCCCACACAGTGAGCAGGATGAGCAGGTTCCCCAGCTGTGTCAGGATGTAAATGAGGAAGAAGACCAGGAAGAGGAATATTCTTAGATTTGGGGGGTGAGCCAAGCCCAGGAGAAGGAAATCTGTCACCACAGTGTCCAGCGATGTGTTTCTGTTTCTTCTCATGTCTTAGTCTGTTAAGATGAACCATGAAATCAGACAAGGCAATTCATAGGGGGAAGAGGTAAGGCAATATTTATATCTGGGAATGAGAGTTTAGGAGTAAAATGGAGAACTTCTATAATTTTTTTTTTTTTTTTTTACAAGACAGGGTTTCTCTGTGTAGCCCTTGGAACTTACTTGTTGTCTTGGAACTTACTCTGTAGACCAGGCTGGCCTCGAACTCAGAAATCTGCCTGCCTCTGCCTCCCGAGTGCTACCACTGCTCGGCTGAACTTCTATAATTTTAAGGAAAGCATTTGCTATCTGCCTAATTTAATTTCTGTTGCTGTGTCGAATACCCTGAGAACAAGTACTTAGGGGAGGAAAGGTTTCTTTCCCTTTACGATCAATCCTTGGTTACAGCAATTACGTGGAGGAAGTCAAGGCAGGAACTCAAGTTGCTAGGAACACTACATCCTCTGTCAAGTGCGGAGAAACATAAGCAGGTTTGCTTGCTTACTAGCTTTCTTTACTTTTATACAGTTTATGGTCTTGTAGGAATGGTGCCTCTAACAGTAGGCTGGCTATTTTTGTACCATTAACTATAAAGACAATCTCTTCCAGACATGCCCAGGCCAACTTGATCTAGACAACCACTCAATTGAAATGCTCTTTCAGGTTATTTGAGATTATGTCAAGTTAATAGTTAAAACTAACCAGCATTGCATCAGTCACCTGAGTTGTTTGGCAAGACAACACTCCAGAGCTTGCTAGTTTTCAGATGTTTGGACATTGTTGGGAAACACTACACAGAATTATTGGAAACCATGTAACAGAAGAATGCCTAAATAATCAGATGATACCATACAATGGGTCTGCACCCCAAAGAGGAAGCACAGAGAAATGAATTTCAGTGGTTTGGAGAAGTGTGAAACAATTATTCCACAATTTCCATCTGTTTTATTCATTTCAAATTAATTGCTTCATAATGTCTGTACTGGATAGTTTTATGTCAACTTGACAGTTGAGGATTCCTCATCAGAGAGGAGGAATCCTCAACTGAGAAATGTTTCCATAAGATATCGCTGTAGGCATGCCTGTAGAACATTTTCTTAATCAATTATGGGTCCAGCCCAATGTGCCATCCATATAGGCTTGTGGTTCTGGTTTTATAAGAAAGCAAGTTGAGCAAATCATAACAAACAAGCCAGTAAGCAGCATCCCTCCATGGTCTCTGTATCAGCTCCTGTCTCCAGGTTCCTGCCCTGCTTTAGTTCCTGTCCTGACTTCCTTCAGTGATGAATGGTGATATGGAAGTGTAAGCCAAATAAAGCCTTTCTTCCCCAACATGCCTTTTGGTCATGGTTTTTGATTGAAGCAACAATAACCCTAAGACAATGTCTCTTTCTATGAGGACTCTACCAGGACTTTTGTGATGTGGTCCTGGTTATTTCTAAGTTTCAGGGTTCTCAAAGCATCGTGATTTTGGACTCATGAATACATGGATCCATTGTAATCTATCTTTTCCCTCAACATTTACTTTGGCTGCCACCTCCTTGGTGAGAGATCCCCCAGTCTTTGAAGGGATAAGAGCTCCCATTATGAAAGATGATTACAGTACAATTTAAAGGTATCATCTGCTTAAATGCTTATCTTTTTCTTCTATTGTATCTGTAATCTACTTCAGAGTAAGGACCAAATCTATTTTGTTCTTTGATATATCTGTAGCAACTGCCCTAGTGCTTGGCACTTGGAAGGTAATTGAGAAATATCTATTGGCCAACTGACCAGGTATGTGACTAATGCCTCTTCTATTTATGCTGTGAGTACAGTGTCCATCATGCCTCATATAGTCATATTGTATACCTGAAATATACACAGTATATGACACTTCTCATACTTTGTGCTGCAGACTGGACTGTAGGAGAAGTACTTCAAGCAATGTGAATCCATGTTCAATATAAGAAAAGCTCAAGTTTCCTGTTTGCTCAGGAATATTGTATTCATTTATTAAATGACCCAAGGATTCCATTGGTTTGAATTATGTGGATTGTTACAGGATCTGACCTTTAGTACCAGGATTACTTACATTTTCCTGTTGCTGTAAATAAAATAACCTGGCAAGAGCAATTTTGGAAAAGAAGGGTTTGCCAGGCATGGTGGCACACACCTTTAATCCTAGCACTTGGGAAGCAGAGGCAGGCAGATCTCTGTGGGTTCTTGGCTAGCCTGGTCTACAGTGTGAATTCCAGGACTACATAGTGAACACCTCTATCAAAAAAAGAAAAAGTTTATTGGCTTATCATTTAAGTATAATTCATCATGTTTCAGACGTGTACTAGTTTCTTATCTCTTGTTGTGATAAAACACTGTGACCAAGGCAATTTATAGAAGGAAGGGTTTATCTGGGCTTACACAGTTCCAGAGGGTTAGAGTCCATCCCCACCATAGCACGGGGGCATGGCAACAGGCTGCAAGCTGAGATCTTACATCCTAGCAAGCAGGAAGCAGAGAGCAATTGCAAATGGCAATAGTCTTTTTTTTTTTTTTTTTTTTTTAATTTTTTGAGACAGGGTCTTACTGTTTAGCTTTGGCTGTTCCCAAACTCACTATGTATACTGGGGCTGGCCTCGAACTCAGAGATCTGTCTACCTCTGCTTCCCAAGTGCTAGGATCAAAGACATGTGCCACCATCACCACTTGGCCCTCTCTATCTTTCTTTATTTCACTTTTGCAGTGCTGTGTATTGAACCCAGGGCTTTGAAATGCTCTGCAAATGTCCAGCAAGTACTCTACCATTGAGCTATACCCCTGGTCCCCTTTTGGTTGCCTTTTGGAGAGGATGGTGTGGTCTTGTTATATTGTCAAGGTTGGTCTCAAACTCCTGGACTCAAGTTGTCTTCCTAGTTTGGTCTCTAGAATAACTAGGGCTATAGAAATATGCTTTCCTAACTAACTAATTAACTAACTAACTAACTAACTAACGAACGAACGAACGAACCAACTAATTAACTAATTAAAAAAGTCTTTTGAGTTATTTACAGTGTGTGCCACATCTTATTAATGAAGGTTTTCCTTTCTCACAAAGGTTTGGTTTTTTTTTTCCCCCATGATGGTGTTTTAAGTAATTTTTGGTTCTTTGAGACTGAATCTCATTATGTAGCCCAGACTCATCAGGCACTTGTGATCATCTTGCCTTAGTCTTCCAAGTGCTGTGATTGCAGGAAGTATGGATCACCATACATAGCTAAAATTACTTTTACTGTGTATATTTCAGGTATACAATATGATTTTATGAGGCACAATGGTCACTGTACTCCAGTAAATTAATATGCCCATTACCTCACCAATGTCCTTTCCTGAAGAGAGAATAATTCACATCTACACACATTGTTGAAGTGAACACAATCAAGAATAACTACCAAGTTCTAGACTAAACTAATAAAAGTTAACTAGAAGCCAGTGGTGGTGGCACATGCCTTAAATGCCAGCACTTGGGAGGCAGAGGCAAATGGATCTCTGGGCGTTCAAAAGCAGCCTGGTGTACATAGCAAGTTTTAGAACAGTCAGAGCTACATAATACAGAGTCTCTGTCTAAACCAAAACCAAAACCAAAACAAACAAATGAACAAACAAAAAAGTTAATCATATGGAGATCCTAGCATTAACAAGTGGATCCATAGAGATACCATTAGAACATTCTTCTTTATAAACACAAATCTCAAACACATTTTATCCATAATACTGCTATTGAAAAAGGATTAGCGTATACAATAACATTTAGTAATGAAAATGCTGAATATATCCTACTTTATAAGGCTCACAGAAGTGCTAATTTCAAAGATTGTCCACAAAGAGATTAAGTTAGATTTCTCTCACCTTGTTTTTAGGAGAGGGTGCCTTAATTTCCTTTGGAAGGATGACTGGCTCTCCGTTTGGCTGGAAGAGAAAGAGATGGTGCAGTTTTAGCATATGCCATCTCAGGCATATGAAATGTTTCTAAAAATTTTGTGAAAACTTGGTCATACTAAAATTATAAACAATGAAGAAGACAATTGCTTGAATATCATAGACAATGAGCTTAAATGTGTGTTAGGACTTCTTGAATGGAATAAAACATGTGTTTCTTCAGCCTGAGGCAGAAAACTCTGGTGATCCCTCTACCTTCTTCCTTTTTGTTTTGGCCTGAGGAACTCAAATGGTAGGGAGGGAGATGGATGACACTTATTGTGGGTAGGGCCGTGGGACAGGGCCCTTTTTTGGGTAGAGATAGCACAAAATGGTGGATTTGAGTTGGGTGTGTGCTACTGGGGTCCCGGAAATTTGACCAAGGAGGTAAGGGGAAGATAGTTCCTGGAAGTGGCTGTGTTCTACTGGTAGAAATCATGGTGCCGGATGCACCATTATGAGAGATCAGTTTTAGGAAGGGGTGGAGTCTTAATTGTTTTTACAGACAAAAGGGAGCCAACCTAGGGGGAAAGTGAAAAACAAGAGTAATTGAATGTTAACCTGTGAAAAAAATATTTATTTATTTATTTATTTTTGATACTTTATTTACATTTCAAATGTTTTCCCCTTTGCAGGTCTCCCCTTTTGAAACCCCCTATCCCATTCCCCCTCCCCTGCCTCTATAAAAATTTTTATATGACTACTCATCGTTAGCTGTATAGTCTTAATCTATGGAAACTGAAGTGTAAAAGCAATCTTAGATTCATCACTTAAAATATTTAAATATTGGAGGAGAAGTAAATTGCTTAGTTGGTAAAGTGCCTTCTGTACAAGCATAAGAATCTGTGCTCGGATTCCCAGCATCCACTTAAAAGCTGGACAAGATGGCACACATTTATAACTCCAGTACTGGGTAAGGTGAGGGTAGGGTAGAGGTGAGGAGGAGCCTCAGAATTCATTGATCAGCCTATAGAGCCAATTGATGAGCCCAGGTTAATGAGATCTAACGTGGTGAGGGGAGAGATAGCTCACTAGTTAAGAGCACTGGCTGTTCTACCAGAGGATCCAGATTCAATTCTCAGCATCCACATATTGGCTAACCAGTATCTCTAACTTTAGTTCTGTGGGATCCAATGCCCCTTCTGGCCTCCATGGGTACCAGGCACTCATGTGGTGCAGAGACACATATGCATGCAAAACACCCATACACATACAATAAAATGATAAATTAAAAAATTCATGGAAAGCAATTGAAAAGGACACTTAGCATTGGCCTCTAGTCTCAACATACACCCATCCACATTAACATACACAGCACACGCACAAATAAAATAATAAAACTAGTATATTCTAGATGAAATAAAGCATATAAAATGAAGTAAATGAGTATGTGCCTTGTCCAGTCATAATATGAGGGGAGGTGCCAAGTCTTATTGCAATTTGAAATGTCATATTTGGTTGACATTCCTGGGAGGCCTTCTCTTCTCTAAAAAGAAATGGAGGAGAAAGGGATCTGAGGTGAGCAGAGGAGTTGTGGGGACTCAGAGGGGAGGAGGGAGGGGCAACTTCAGTCAGGATTAATATATGAGAGAAGAATAAATAACAAATTTACATATCTTGTTTTAAATACACATTCTAAAATTTCTTGTTTTAAATAATATTTAGTTTAATGTCATCTTATATAATAGCTGCCATTTAATATTAAAAGCATATAATTAAAGCAATAGGAAGATGGCATCATCTTTGACACAATCAGCATTTAAAACAAACAATGTGGTTCAGGGGTGTGGCTTGGTAGTTTAAGGGAGAGGCCCCTGGCACTGTCATGAGTGAGAGCAGCAAGGACAAAACGCATAAGGGGAGCAGGACCCGATTAACCATAGGCTGGCCCGTTTGCTGCAACCCTTTGTTGGGAGGCTGAGTTTCTTTGAGGCCTGTGTGTGGTAACACTTCTTGATTTTCACAGCATTAGATTTATGAAGGGTGGTAGGCTTTATTTTCTTTTTCTTTTGACATGTCTGTGCTGAGGTTGATTTTGCATAGGACACTTTGTATGAAGAGATGAATTGCTTAAGGCTGTGGGAGGAAGAATGACGTTCTGGCTCGGGTCTGCTTTTAGAGTCACATTCAGACGACAGCCCTTTAGCAGTTTGAGCTGAGAGGCAGAGAAGGCAGACTGAAGTGAGCACGCCCAGTGTGGGGAGACAGAAGCCACATTATTTCCATCTGATTATTGTACCAGTGTCCTTGCATTCTAAGTTGAAAGAAAAAGAATATTCTTAAGGAAAGGCACCCGAATAACAAGACTCTCTAGCTGAATGTGTCTCACTAGGAAAGAGAGGGTTAAGGGCCTTACCTCTGACTGTGCTTGCGTGGAGAAGAAGCTGAACCAGGAATCATCTATTGCTTTATCACCTTCTAAAGAGACAAACAATAAGTAGAAAAAGTTAATGTAAAATCAATATGCCTAATGTTTTAACTTCAGGTGAACTGAGGAAGAAGAAGGCGTTTTAAAAAGTAAATATTGTTTTTGATCAAATTATTAAAAAAATCCTGGAATGGATTTGGTAGTAGTGCGATTTGTTCCTGCACTAGGAACACCTTTTCCTCAGATTCACAAGGACACAGCAGCCGCAGCAGTGCAGTCTCGGAGGAGGTCCTCTCTTCTCCAGAATGGGTGGTCTGGAGCAAAGTACCCTCAGAGTGTCCTCCCAGCTAACTCTTTGCTTTGGAAGGCAATTAAAACCTTCCAGGGCAGACAATGGCTGGACTGGAGACTTGTGAGACCTGTCCTCGAAGGCTCTTTATAGAGTACAGCTTTTCTCTCTATCCTAAATTTGGTTAGTTATTGAAAAATACCATCGAGAGATTTGAAAAGAACAAAATGAAACAAAACCAAAGAAACCCCTCTGCCTCTTGGGAATTCCACCCCAAACACTTCCCAGGTGAGAGCTATGTCTCCAAGGTCCTCATTACTCTTTGTTTTGGCAGCAAGCAAGAATAATTTCTACACATTTAGAAAGTGAATTGTAAAGAGCAATACAGCCAATTTGGATGAGCTACAATGTCTGTGATTCCCTTCTTTGTTGTTACTTGGAAATGGGTATCTTCATAAATTTTCAATAATTTATTGTCCTCACCTTCCCATTTCTCTAAATATGGAGAACAAAATCCAAAATAAATCAAACATACCAGAAATTTAGGTTGGTTGAGTAAAGTCAGCTACCCCCAGTTTAAATAGTCTTGGATGACTCTATCGATATACACATTAATTTCACCCTGAAGTTAGGCAGAGTTTCACTCTGTAGCCTAGGCTGACCTCAAGCTCATGGTGATGCTTCTGCCTCAGTCTCCCCAGTTACTGGAATTATGGGTGTGAGCTGCCATGTCAAGACAATGTAAAAACTAAAATACCAATTTGCAATTAAAATATATTTTAATTAAATAAAGTATATTAAACGAATATCATACTATTCAAAAGCCACCACTTGCAGTTATTTTATTGTTTTTTTTTTTGTTCTTCTTAGTCTTGTCCGTAGTGGGCATACTCCCTGGTGTACCTCTCACAAGTTCCATGTGCAGGGTTTAGAACTTGGATCCGATTCAGTGGCGGTATTTACACATGGGAGCTGGAAAACGGGACAGAACAGTGCTTTATAAACATCTTTATTGTAATAACATTGTTATTACATTTATCACTTTAGATGACAAATGTGTTGTTGAGCATGCTCAACATACATGAAGGCCAGAAGCAGTTTGTGAGGGTCAGCTCTCTCCTTCCTTCATGTGAGTCTCAAGGAGAAAGTTCTACTTGTCAGGCTTGAGTACAAGCAGCTTAGAGCTGTCATGCTGCCCCGTATTGTATTTTTAAATTTTAAAGTGTGTGTGTGTGCGTGTAGGGGCATGTGAAAATGAGTGGTGCCCTTAAAGGCCAAAGGTACTGGATACCCTAGAGATGGACTTACAGGTGGTGGTGAGTTGCCCAATATGGATGATGGGAACTGAACTCTGGTCCTCTGGAAGAGCAGTAGGTGCTCTTATTAGCTGAGCCATCAGTCTAGTCCCTGTCTTTACAATTTACATATGGCATAGTGTAACAATACCATACATGCATACAGTACATAGTGGCCAAAGCAGAGTTTTCCTCTCTGAAACCCCAGTATTGTTTTGTTGGGAGCTTCTGAAGCTTTTCTTCCAGTGATTTATTAAAGCAGAGCAGCTTTGTCGGGTTGCCAATCTACTGAATTGGTAAGCCTCGTCTTTCCTAAGTGTATCTATCTCTCCTCTTCTTCCCAGGTTCTAGCAACTACTGTTGTACTTTTGTGAAGCCGGTGTTTTTAGGTTTCATCCATGAGTGAGCACTATGTACAGTTTATTTAACTTAACAAAGTGTCTTCCACTTTCATCCACATTGCATCAAATAACATACTCTCATTCTTCCGAGTGGTGATAACATTCCATCATATATGACCCTTTCCCGCCTCTCCTTTCCATGCCCTGTTTTCTTCTTCCCATTCCCTTCCCTTTTTGTTTCCTTTCCCTGTCCTCTTCCCATGATCCCTCTCTTACTTACTGTTTTAATATAGGAGTATTTTGCCTGTATATTTCTGTGTGTGCTGAGTGAGTGCTTGGTGCTCATGGAGGCCAGAAGAGGGCCCTGGAGACCCTGGAGCTAGAGTTACATTATGATGAAGATGTGCTTGAACTGACCCTCCAGCCTCCATGTTGGGAGCCATGGTATTAGAGGTGCCTACCACAATATACATTTTCTACTGGGAGTTGAAGCCTCCTTCATGCTAGACAAGAGCTCTGCCAACGGAGCCACATCTCCATCCGCCATACCTAACTTCATGCTAGACAAGCACTCCACCAACGGAGCCACATCTCCATCCGCCATACCTAACTTCATGTTAGACAAGCACTCCACTAACGGAGCCACATCTCCATCCGCCAGTCTCTATCCAGTCCGCTGTTGAACATTTTGGCGAATTCAACATCTTGGCTAGTGTGAACAGTGCTGCACGTATTTGCACTCGAATTCCTGTAAAGTCATGATTTCATTTTTCCTTACTGCTACACAAAATTCCGTTGTGCGTATGTACTATATTCTCTTCACGTATTCATCTGTTGATGGATGCAGGCTGGTTATATGTAATGGTAGAAAGTTGAGCCGTAAATTAAGCCGCTCTGAACTCCCCACCAGTGGCTTCTCCAGCTTCTTCCTACCGCCCCAATGCGGATTCTCGAATGAGAGAGAGAGAGAGAGAGAAAGAGAGAGAGAGAGAGAGTATTTTTTTTAGTTTTTGGTTTTTTCGAGACAGGGTTTCTCTGTGTAGCCCTGGCTGTCCTGGAACTCACTCTGTAGACCAGGCTGTCCTAGAACTCAGAAATCTGCCTGTCTCTGCCTCCCGAGTGGTGGGATTAAAGGCGTGCGCCACCACTGCCGGGCGAGACTTATTTTTAATCTATCCTAAGCAGCTCAATGGTTGGGCCGCTCTCAAACTTCCATATGCTAACTCCTGTCCTCCAACTATTACTTACTAAAATCTGTAGTTCGTCTTTGCTACTCAACACCCAAACAAGGGAGGGACCCCACGAGCCGCTCTTCCCCAGCTCTTACATGGCTGTATGCTTTCTCTCCCGCAGCTCTCAAGTCCGATCCTCCTGCTTCCCCACCAAGGCAATTCTAACTCCTGTTTCTTCCCCTCTAAAGTCCCGCTTCTGTCTCTCTGCCCAACCATTGGCCGCCAGGAGCTTTATTTACCAATTAGAGCCAGCTGGGGATTGGGACCTGTGGAGTCTTACATGCAGATTCCCGTGTAATTTGAGAAGTCAATTAACATAATATAAGCAATAAACCAAACAACCGTTATATCTCATGAAAATTGTGAACACAGCAGCAATTAGACATGGTTGGTTAAGAATCAATCTTTTAGGTGTATACCCAACAGTAAGATAGCAAGGCCCTAATGGCAGTGCTATGATTAGTACCATCAGGAACCTCTGAGCTGATCTCCACTTCCTCCAGCAGTGTTCCTCTTTCCCTGCGTTCTTGCCAATGTTTATTGTTTTCTTTCTTAAAAAAAAAAAAAAAAACCAACAACAACAAAAAATGGGTAAATGCTTTAAAATGTTTTACTGTGTTCTCAATTTTTGATCCATTTGGCATTGATATGTGTATATGTGTGTTATATGTGTGTGTGTTGTATGTGAGTGGTGTATATGTGTGTGTCTGTGCGTTGTATCTGTGCATGGGGCATGCTCATGAGTATGAAGATACATGTGTCTGTGATCTTGTTTGTGAAGGCATAGCAGGTGTCTCTCTCTCTAGCTTTCTACCTTATTGCCTTGGGACAGAGTCTCTCATAGAACTGGAATCTCACTACTGGCTAGACTGGATGTCCAGCGAGCTTGGATCAGCTTGTCTCTGCCCTACAATGCTGGCATTATAGACATGCATAGCCATGCTTGGCTTTTTATGTGGTTGATGGTGATTCAGACTCAGATCCTCACTTACAAAGCAAGTGTTTTCACCTGCTGAGCCATTTCTCAGTGTTGTGGTATCCACTAGAGAAGGCTGCTTGGACACAGGTTTAAACCAGAAAGTCTTTATTAAGGAGTTGGTGACTATACTGGGAATTATTCAGGATTCTAATATAGCCCTAAGCTTTTTTTTAGAGTGAGCTTTTAAGCACAAATATTCAGTGTTGACATATTTCAATTAGCAAAGAAAGTTAGACAGAAGCAGAACTACAGAAGCCAAAGAGCAAGATTACTATATTTAGAGATTTTCCCAGAACTATGTGGTTTGATGGGTTAGGTCTTTTTTTTTTTTTTTTTTTTTTTTTTTTTTTTTGCAGGTGGTGCTGCCTAAGTGCTGGGTTTTATGGCCTGAATGGTACTTCCATCATGGCCTCAGTTGTGCTTAGGTCTGGGGCCTGTTTCCCAAGTCCCTGTGGTTGATTTTCATACAGGGTGGAAAATATGGATTTAGCTTTATTACTGTACATGCTGAGATCTAGATTTCCTTGCATTATTTGTTATGGGGAATTTCCCCTGAACAATCTGTTCTTGTCAGAAACTAGGTGGCATAAGTTTGGGTTCATTTCTAGGTCCAATATCCAGTTGGTCCCATGTTTATTTTTGTGTTGGCTTCGGAGAAGCTATACATCCCTGTGTGTGACCATGAAACTTCCCGTAGTCACTACACCACCGCTAGAGTGCCTCAACTCAAGTAAGCAAGACAGTCTTCTATGGACTCACTTGGAGGTTTTCCTTTCTCTCAGGAATTTTACTCTATTCTTTCTCTAAATTGAAGTTCAAACCATGACGATGTCTTTCTCTTTTTGCTTTCATCCAAGATTTATTATCTGTGCTGGCTATTTTTGGTTGTCAACTTGACTACATCTGGAATCAATTAAAACCCAATGGCTAGGCTCACCGGTGATAACTATTTTCTTAATTAAATCATTAGAAGTGAGAAGACCCACTGTAAATCTGGATATTTGAAGTGGGAATATAAAGGTTCAATCAAGATCTTTAGAGTTGGGGAGATCCATCTTTAATCTGGATCTTACCTTCTTCTGGCAGCCTATAGAAAGAACATGAAGGAAGGAAGCTCTCTCTTTTTGCCTGCTTTCTCATCTTCTCATTAGCAAGTCTTTTCTTTTATTGACATTAGAGCCTACTTCTTTAGAATTTTGGCTTGGACCTTCTATTGGTTAGACGTCTATTGTTGGACTAGCTGGACCACAACCTGTAACATAAGCCATTCTAATAAATATCACACACACTTTACACACACACACACACACACACACACACACGTATATATATAATATTCTGTAATATATATTACATGTTACATATATGTTATGGAATATATATTCTTAGGGCTTTTATTGCTGTGAAGAGACACCATGACCACAGCAACTCTTTATTTTATTATTGGTTATTTTATTTATTTACATTTCAAATGTTATCCTCCTTCCCGGTTTCCCCTCCACAAACCTCCTATCCCATCCCCCTTCCCCCTGCTTCTATGAGGGAGCTCCTCCCCTACTCCTGCCTCAACGCCTTAGCATTCCCCTAAGTTGGGGACCACAGCAACTCTTATAAAGGCAAACATTTAATTCAGCGGGCTTACAGTTCAGAGGTTTAATTCATTATTGTCACTGCAGGAAGCATGGCAGCATGCAGGCAGACATGGTGCTGGAGAGGGAGCCAGAAATTCTACATCTGGATCCTCAGGCGGTCGAAGAGACAGGAAGGACAGCTGGTGACAAAATGAAGTATCTGTTAATAAACTCTAGAAATTGTACTTTTTCTTTTCTCAAGAGTAGGTAACTGGGCTACCTCACGTGAGGTTTCTCAAGTAAGGCTTTCTTGGTAGTCATGTGTAGGATACTAAGTGACCCATCAGCCATCCATATTCAGCATAAATTAGTCTAGTTCTTTTAGAGGGGTGGAAATGATTTAAAAGTGGATGGGATAAAGGAGGAAGAAGGACTTAGCTGTGGGAAAGGAAGTAATGTCTCAGTTTGACTCCTTCCTTCCTTCCTTTCCCATTATCTTCTCTTTTAGACAGAGTCTCACTGGATGGCCAGGCTAACCTCACACATAGCAATCTCCTAGCAGATTCCCAGGTGCTGGGATTACCGGCATATACTCCTCTGATCAGCTGACTCATTTTTCTTTAAACATTTAAAAATCACTAATTAACTAATTTGTGTGTGTTTCGTAGGCACATATGTGCTCTATTGTCATGGCATGCTTGTAGATGGCAGAGGACAATTTAAAGTCGGTTCTCTTTTTCCACCATATGGATACAGGGATTGAACTCAGATCATCCTCAGGCTTAGTGGACAGCACCTTTACCAGCTGAGACCTGTCACTGACCCTCACCACTTGATTTATGTTGAGCCTGAGTTCTTACTAACAACCTTGTAATACAAAATCACCTACTTTATTGATGAGTTTGATAATTCTGAAAGCAGTTACACTTTGTGGATGAGTTTGTGGATGATCTCAAGATCTTCTTTTTTTTTATCTTTAATCTTTTTTACAGTCCAGTCTTTATACCCCTCTAAGCCCACCCTCCCACAGTTCCTCATCCCATTCCTCCTTCTCTGTCTCCAAGAGGAGGTTCACCCACCCTACCAGACCTCCCCACTCCCTGGGCCTCAAGTCTCTTGAGGGTTAGGTGCATCTTCTCTCACTGAGGCCAGACCAGGCAATCCTCTGCTGTATATGTGTCTGGGGGCCCCGTATGCTGCCTGGTTGGTGGCTCAGTGTCTGAGGATCTCAAGATCTTTGATAAACAATATGGCATAGTGATTTAAGTGACATGAAGAAACCTGCCATGACTTCTAGATTCTGTTTATTTTTTGTTTGTGGTGAAGACTGAACTCAGATCCTCAAAGATGCTTGGGAGCACTTTACTAATGAGCTGTTCACCGTCTTTACATGTGTCTCTCTGACTATTTCTCAAATATACGGTTCTTTAATTGCTTAGATGTTTAAAGCTTAATACACTATTCTGGGGCTGTAATGCTTATCTTGCTGATCATGTCTGCTTCCTGCTGTTATGGTCTTCCTGCAAGGCAAGGGGTGGTGTTATACTAACGTATTTCTGAAGATAAGAATTTTAAGTCTCTCCATGACCTCACTCACCTAAAGAGGTGAAATTCACAACAAATAAAAACATGATTTTAAGTTGTTGACTGTGTATTTATAGCACAGATACTTGGATCTTCTACTCCTAGATTCTTTGAGCGCTAGTTTTCCAGGTGAAAGTAAGACAGATAACAGAAATAAACTGATTCTATGTTGACTTTATTTCTATTTTTTATTTAAGAATGGACTCTTTGAAAATTTCATTCATGTATAGATTGTATTTGGATCACATTCACCCACATTACACATTTCTATCTCCTGACTCCCTCCTACTTTCTGAGTTTAATAAGGGCTCCTTGCATGAGCCTGAGTGAGGGCCTATTCACGACTTACCAATAATTACACCGTCAAATAAAAATGGCTGTCCTTCCCTCTAGCAGCTATAAACTGCCAATAGCTATCCAGACGGGGTGGAGCCTCATGACCTATTCTCCCAGCTGAGTCTGTGGGTACAGTGGTTCAATCCTATCCAGAAGACAGCATTTCACAGTACTCTCTTCCATTTTCCATCTTCTCTTCCATGTACCCTGAACTTTACATGGGGTGGTGGTGGTGATATAGAGGTCTTGTTCAGAACCCAATACTCAACAGTTAATTATTCTCAGCGGGTTGAATCCTTGTATTAACTGCTGCCCACTGCAAATAGAAGCTTCTCTGACCAAGCACTAATCTATAGGTATAAGCATAAATATTTGAAGTCAGTTTGGTAATATGCCCACTTAACAAAACAGCAGTAGTAGGCTCCTCTTCAGGGCCTATGATCTTTTCAGCTTTAGGCCAGGTTTACAGTACCAGCTGAGTTCCTTCCTGTGGGGTGGGCCTCAAATCTAGTCAGAAGTTAACCCCATAGTACCTATGCCACCCTTGCACCAGTGGGCACAATGACTTTATTTTTATCTTAAACTCTTTTATAAGTTTATTTATTTTAATGCACATTGGTGTTTTGCCTGCATGTATGTCTGTATGAGTGTGTCAGATCCCCAGAACCGGAGTTACAGTTATGAGCTGCCATGTGACTGCTGGGAATTGAACCGAGGTCCTCTGGAAGAGCAGCCAGTGCTCTCAACTGCTGAGCCATTTCTCCAGTCCCATGATGGCTTTATTTATTCATTTAGAATATTTATTTAATTTTGATATTGAATATGCATGTGTGTCTGTCCATGAGTATATCAATATGAGTGTGAATGCCTACAGAGACTAGAAGAGGATGTCATATCCCCTGGAGTTTGAATTACAGGAGGTTGTGAGCCACCCAAGATGGGTGCTGACAACCAAACCCATTTCCTCTGCAAGAGCAGCAAACTCTCTTAATGACTGCGCAATCTCTTCAGCCTGCTGTCTTAATGTTTAAAGAAACATTGCAGAACACTTTGCCAGCAGTGTTCTGATTTGGAAAAAATGAAATTTGATTGGTAGTTATTAGGGATGAGTACAAATGAAGGAATGCCATGTCTATCATGGAGCTCACAGTCTATTTGGAGTAAAGAGATGACACCCCGAGTGTCATATAGGACAGATTGTCACATGGTCTGTAATAAAGTAACTGGGCTTGGTGGCTTATGCTTGCTATCCTAGCACTGCAGAGACCAAGGCTGGTGGATTGCTGTGTGTGGCTTCAGTTTTACTATGTTTCTCAGGCTGGCCTTGAACTCCTGATCAGGTTTCTTAGTCTCTTCAGTGCTAGGCACACAGGCTTGCACTACACTAGCAGGCCTGGAAGAAAATTAAATTTGATTATGGATATAAATGAGGAGTAAAAGGAGACATGACTAGTTAGGAATCAGTTTGGTGTGTAATCATGGAGGCAGTAAGCAACAGGAAGGAAGCATTAATAATTATACTATCCTGGTTAGATTTCTATTGCTGTGATAAGAGACTAAGCAAATGCAATGTACAGGAGGAAATAATTTATTTGGCTTACAGCTTGTAGTCCACCATCAAGGGACAGGAACTAAAGGTAGGAACTTTGAGGCAAAGACCTGAATCAGAGACTGTAGAGGAGTGCTGTGTACTGACTTGCTCAGCTACCTTCCTTTTGCCACCCAGGACCACTTGCTCAAGGGTGGCACTGCCTGCAGCAGGCTAGACCCCCATCTACTAATTAGCAATCAAGAAAATACCCCACAGACAAGTCCATAGGCCAATCTAATAAAAGCAGCTCTTCAACGGAGGTTCCCTTCTCTCAGGTGTGTCAAGCTGACAACCAAAATTAACCGTCAAAATGATTAAGGATTTTCAAGTTCAACTACTTGGGAATATTGATGCCATGGACAAAGCAATCCCACAGAGTTTGGAGAGGCTTGATTAAGGGTGAAGACAGTGAAAACAGGAGTGTGGTTAGCATTGTTTTATTTTATTTTCCTTCCAAAGCTTCTGGTATAATGATGTACTTGCTAAGATATAGATGATTAATTAGTGTTTGCCTCTCTCTTCCACGAAGCATTTTCTCCTCTCAAGAAGTCATTAGAGATGTTAAAAGTCATGTGGCCATTCTAAAATAATCTACAATGAAAAGATTATCATAGGAAGTTTCTTCCAATTTTAATTAAACTCAGTTTAGTTAAACTGTTATCATTCTTGAACATTTGTCCCATGAGGAGCAGTAGTTAAAAACAGGGCAGTTATGATGATGATGTGTGTGGTCCCTGAGCCACTGGCTACTTTTCTCCATCCACATTCCCTCTCCCTGCTCTTAGCCTCTTCAGGGCAGACTTCACTTCCTGGTTCCTCAGGGTGTAGATGAGGGGATTCAGTAATGGAGTGACAACAGTGTAAAATACAGCAACCGCTCCATCCAAAGGACTCTTGGAACCTGCTCGAAGATAGATGAAAATACAGGGGACATAGTAGACTGTGACCACAGTGAGATGGGAGCCACAGGTGGAGAAGGCACGTCTCCTGCCATCAGCTGTGCATATCTTCAGGATGGCATGAACTATGTTGGCATAGGAGAGTAGAATCAGCATGAAGCAACTGGCAGCCACTACTTCAATGTCCACAAAGGTCACAAGTTCATTGATTGTTGTATCAGCACAGGCCAGTCTTAACACTGCAGGAATGTCACAGATAAAATAATCTATTTGGTTGGGCCCACAGTAGGGTAATCGGAAAGTCAGAATGGCTTGAATAGATCCATGGATGGAGCCAGCCACCCAAGCTCCAGCCACTAGGATTGTGCATAACTTCCCATTCATGAGCACAGGGTGGCGAAGAGGCTGGCATATTGCCAGGCACCTATCATAGGCCATCAAAGTATAGAGGAAGCACTGGGTGCTGCCTAGGAAGTGAAAAAAATATAGTTGAGCTACACAGCCACCAAATGCAATAGCTTTGCTGGCAGGAGTGAAGTCTAAAATAAGTCGAGGAACAATGACTGAGGAGAGCCACATGTCCAGAAAAGAGAGCACACCCAGAAGAATGTACATGGGGCGGGCATGCAGCTTGGGTCAGTCCACACAGTGAGCAGGATGAGCAGGTTCCCCAGCTGTGTCAGAATGTAAATGAGGAAGAAGACCAGGAAGAGGAATATTCTTAGATTTGAGGGGTGAGCCAAGCCCAGGAGAAGGAAATCTGTCACCACAGTGTCCAGCGATGTGTTTCTGTTTCTTCTCATGTCTTAGTCTGTTAAGATGAACCATGAAATCAGACAAGGCAATTCATAGGGGGAAGAGGTAAGGCAATGACTTAGTTTGATGATTAGTGGTTAACAGGAGAGAAATATATGTGTATAAATTTGTTTTGAAAGAAGAGTTGGTGTCACCTATTATTTAGGTTTATGTGAAAAGAAAAAAATAACCCAGAGTCTGGCTGTTTTGGTGGGTATATGGAACCTCCTGCTCAGTGAGAGGCAAGAAGGAATAGTATTTCACAGATCAAGGAAAAGAAGAAGCTGTCAGCCACAGGATGGACTGATAAGTTCAGTCAGAAAGGATTTTAACGAAGGGAGGCTTCAGCGAAGGCAGGGCAGTGAGCTAATATCCTAAGATGACGTGCATTTCCCTCTCACTGACCTCCTAAGATGACGTGCATTTCCCTCTCACTGACCTCACTGCCACACTGCCTTTTTGTCTGCAGCTAAGAAGCCGCTATACTCACCATAGCATGCAAAATATGCAATGTCTGCCCCTTCTTCACCACCTTGAAGGCTCTCCTGAAGTGTGCTCCTGAACACCTGGACATGCATTGCACTTAGCTTTTCCCTGGTTAGGCCCCACTCTTCCCTTCAGCCTTGTTTAGGGGACCATTACCTTCAAGAATTCTTTTCTGATTCTTGATGACTACATAAACCTTTTCAATAACTGTCTTACTCTAATTCCTCATCAATCTTTCCATTATTCAACGGCTAGCGCATTAAAAGCAATAAATAATTTAATCTTGACTGGTGGACCCTTCTACCCTGATTTCAGGCCAAAGTCTGTCTTTGGTGTTATATGATATGGATCTAGTTTAATGGTAACAACCTCCAGAGATCACTCATGCTCCTTAGTATTTTAGGATATAGCTTAGTTTTATTGATTTATAGGTCCATTGGTTTAGGTTGAATTTTGTAAAATGCAGAATTACAAGGGAACTTTGTATTTTTGTTATAAAAACGTTGACCAACACATGGTTGTTAGCAAGCTTGTGCATATATGTATACAGAGTTGCACTCCAGTAACTCTTTCTAAAGAACGTTAAAGATTTCAAATACCTAAACCAACCAGATGACAAAGAAACCAGAGGAATGCTTTCATATCTGCTTCTTGCTTACCAAGAAATCTCCACCACAGGTTTCTATCATAAAGATTCTCCCAGGTCCACAGGGCCAAGCAGACATGGACTGAGTTATGAACCAAATAGATCCATCCTCTCTTAGAAGAAACAAAAACCTCTACAATCCCCACAAACCAACCAAACAAAAACAAAACAACCCCCAAACCCTCCAAACCCCAAACCCCCAAATAACAACAACAACAACAACAACAACAACAACAACAACTCCCAAAACAAAACAAAGAGACAAAAAGGAAAGACTTGTTATTTCATTGTTCTTGCTGAATAAAGATTTTTTTTTCTATCCTAGGGTTTAAAATGCACTCATCTGTCACTTAACCATAAAGTATCTATAGTTTTGTGAGTATTTTTTAGAAAGCAACAAATTATAGTCATGTTTAACCATTTAGCTGCCATCAAAAACTCTCCTAGGGAATGGCAAGATGGCTTGGTGGTTAAGGGCTCTTGCTGACAGGCCTGACAACTTGAGTTCAATTTCTGGGACCCACACAGAAGAGAAGAACTAACTCTTGAAAGTTGTCCTCTGATCTCTACACCCATGCCTGTGAGTGTGCATATGTACACACACACACACCTACCTTTCCAAATAGATTTTTATCTTATTTTCTAAAATAAAATTTTCTATGTTAAAGTATTATCCCTAATGATGGTGATATTGATGAATGCACATAGCTTTTCCTGCGACAGTCCAGGTCTCTAGACAGGCATGTAAATAATGTAGTTCAAAACTTGAGGTATGGTGCTCAGGAGCTGCGGAGGAACATACCCTGGATTTTCCAGATATAGATTCTTACGACAATAGGGCATGTTTTTACCAAAGGTTTGGGTCTGATAATGAGACTAGAACAGGCTAGGATAGCTTAAAGGAAGCAAAGACAGACTACCCAGCATCCTCCTGCACCACCTCTCCCATTCCTTAGCTTCCTATGTCACGTGGTTTGTAGTCTCTTGTTTTTAGTTGTTGAAACTTTCAAAAAAGTTGCAAATAATTTGAGTTTGTCTACTCTGGCTGATTAAGTAATCAAGATATTCTAAAAAAAATCCAAATATTAGTCTGTATCTGATAATGATAAAATGATCTTATAATATGGTCGGAATCTAATCAAAGCACATAAAAATAGTGAATGGTTAAAATTCAATATAAAGGCATTGCATAATAAGACTCCAGTGCCATCATCAACTAAATGACACATCTCTGAAAAGTAATTGCGGTAAAAGTTTCAGGAAGGCTGAGAGGATAGATGGAAGAGTGCCACTGAAGCATTTAAGGACGGGAAGGATAGGAAAACACTAGAGAGACCCCTTATGTCTTAGGACCCCAGGATTGGCTGCTTTGTGTGTCTCCTGGACCTAGGTCAGGCTTCTCTGATATGAGCACATTTCCTGCAGAGGTTAAAGTGTGGGAAGCAGTTGCCCCAGCAGTGTGAAATATTGGATTTCTACAGTGACTCTGGGGGTCTGGGATACTAGGGAAACTAGTATGAAATTCTGAAGATGTAGAGGGAAACTGGCTGAGTACTGTGCCCAGCATGCCCAAAGGATGTCTACTTACCGTGGGGAAATATCTAGTCCGAATCTGTTTCTGGCAAGGGCATTTGCCTTCCTCCTCTTTCATTCAGTTAGATGTCCTGGTAAGGACAGGGCAGATCAAAGGGAATGTAGAGTATTCTAGGCACACTTTAAGTACTCCACAGAGTAGATGTCTGTCCTTTACCATAGGTGAAGTGAAAAAAGAGCTTACCTTGGAGGAAACCTAGCCCCTCTTCTCTGGAGGGGAAAGTGCATCTGACTTGTCTGTTTCTGCATAACACCCCCTCCTGACCCATTTCCCACCCTTGCCTTTCATTGCCATCACAATAAAAAAAGAAAGTAAAAAAGATATTAAGCTTTCTGAGTCCTCTTCTCAAGTTTATAAAGGTCAAACTTATCCTAGTAGTTGGGGAAAGTTCCAGAAAGAAATGGGAAGAGACTAACGTTTAGACCATACAATCTGGTCTCCACGCTACAGGCTGGTCGTGCTCTCTTCTCCACACTGCTTCCTCTTAGACTTACCTGTATAGAGCTGCAGAATTGGTTGGCTGTCCCTGATTGGACTTTTCCTGCAGATAGAGAGGTTCGGTCCAGAGGCTCAGCAGCCTGCGGTACAGGGCTCCTCTCTCTGTTTTATAAAGGATTTAGCATTCTTTCAGGAGTTTGCCTTGCAGGCAAACGCCCTTCAGGGCTCTCTGATGAGTGTGACTTCTATATCTCAAGTCCATCAGTTTTTATCATGTTGCTTTTCTAGCTCTGATTAAAAGGGACTGGAGGTGGGGTTGGGGGTGGGGAAAGAAGAAGCACTGCCTAGAGATTCGAAGCAGAATTTTGACCTCAAGGGAAATCCTATTGCAAAGTATTCCCCTAATGAGGCCTCCCTCCCTGAATCCTCATTATTTTGTGTTGAGAGAGGGATCAGGCAGTATGTGTTCTCAGTGGGCTCTGTGTGACTGCTGACTTCTTAGCTCAGTATGTGTTCTCAGTGGGCTCTGTGTGACTGCTGACTTC
>JADRCH010000170.1:3481228-3505729 GCA_019843965.1 Rhynchomys soricoides | reverse complement strand
TTAGCTCAGTATGTGTTCTCAGTGGGCTCTGTGTGACTGCTGACTTCCTAGCGGGGTCTCAGGATCTACATACCCCCTTGTTTCTTACATACTCATCCTGCTCTGGCTGCTACTTGCTTCCTTTTATTTTTATGTTTTATTTTCATTTTTCCTACTTTATTTACATTTCAAATGTTTCCCCCTTTCCAGATCTCCCCTTTGGAACCTCCCCATTTCCTCCCCCCTCCCCCTGCCACTATGGGTGTATTCTTCCACCCACCCACCCACCCACTCTCCTTGGCATTCTCCTCTACTGGGGGATCTAACACTCTCAGGCCAAAGGGCCTCTCCTCCCCCTGATGGCTAACAAGACCCTCCTCTGCCGCATATGTGGCCAGTACCATGGGTCCCTCCATGTGTATTCTTTGGCTGGTGATCCAGTCTCCGGGAGTATCTGGGGGTCAAGTCAGTTCCCCTGCTTCCTTTTAAGATGCCACTGAGTGGATGAAATCTCTCTTGACCTTCCTCTTCCTCTATTTAGTCTTCTTGGTTCCCTTTAATGCTCTTGGACATACTGTGTTTGCCCGTCTATTATTTGTCTCCCTCCCCTAGAATGTAGGCTTTGTAATAGTACTTTGGCTCACTGTGGAATTCTTGGCACCATTTATCATAGTGCTTTGCATGTAGTATGTTCTTAATAGATACCTTTCAATGAATGCCTTGGGTAGGAAAAAAGAAAGTAGTGGTTTCAGATATGAACCTCACATTTAAAGTTACCTGGAGTAGGGCTGGGGAGATGGATCAGTGGTTAAGAGCACTGACTGCTCTTCTAGAGGTCTTGAGTTCAATTCCCAGCAACCACATGATGGCTCACAACCATCTGTAATGGGATCTGATACTCTCTTCTTGTGTGTCTGAAGACAGCTACAGTGTACTCATATAAATAAAATAAATAAATCTTTAAAAAAGGACATACCCCAACGTGCATGTATACACATATATGGGTGCGCACACACATACATATATCACATATACACACACAAACATATGAATATATCATACACCACCCCTACATATACCTACATACATGTTCAACACACACAAGGACACATAAATACACAAATATATACATGGATATACCATATACCATTCCCACATGCACACATATATACACCACACATGTATGTACACACACCACATATGGAAACACACACTATACATTCCACATGAGTACACCATACATGTACCAACTACACACATATAAATGCACTATAACACACATAGAAAGAGAGAAAGAGAGAGAGAGAACAAAGTTACTTGGAGTACTCTTGATATCAAATTGATTTCTACATGTACCCTCATGTCTAGATTCCAAGGCAAGTCACACTATTTGTTTTATAAAACTTCATGTCAGGTGTATGTGTGTGCAACAGCTTGTCACCTGAGACTTGCTGTGTGGGTTCTGGAGCTAGTGGGTGACAGTGGCTGGAAAATGAAGTGAGGAACCCAAAGAGGTAGGAATGGTTTCATAGAAAATTGTATAGTCTTGGGGTCAGGAAGGTGGGTTAGTGGGTAAGGGCATTTGCTTAGTTAGGGCTTCTATTGCCCTGACAAAACACCATGATCTAAAGCAACTTGTAGAGGAAAGGATTTCTTTCAGCTTATAGTTCTACATCACAGTCCATCACTGAGTCCATTCAGGGTAGGAACTCAAACAGGGCAGAAACCTAGAGGTAGGAAATGAAGCAGAGACCAAGCTTACTGGCTTGCTTTTCATGGCTTTCTCATAGTACCTGGGTCTACCATCCCAGGGGTGGTACCACCCACACCGAGCTGGGCCCTCCCATGTCTATCATCAATCAAGAAAATGTGCCATAAGCTTGCCCACAGTCCAATCTGGGGAGCATTTTCACAATCTCTTGAGATTCCTTCTTACAAGCCAACATAGAATCAGTTAGCATACCTGCACACCTAAGTTTGAACCCCAAGACCCATATAGTAGAAGGAGAAAATCAATTTTCACAAGTTGTCCTCCAAACTCCACATATGCACCATGGTATGTGCATGGCCCTACCAATAAATGATACCTCTAATAAAAAATGAAAAAGGAAAATCCCATAGTCTATCTGCATCTGATAAGATTAGTAAATCAGTGGATCAAGGCCCTATACCCCAGGGCTAGTGGGAACCCTACTCACTGCCACCAAACTTCTTTTCTAATATCCAAGGGATCACAGTGTCAGTAATCTGAAAGAAGTTTGGATACCCAGGCACAGTCTGTGAGAGCCTCCAGGAATAAATTGGAGAGAGCTGAATAACAGATGTCACAGCGGACGGATTATACAGGGACAGGGTCAGCGTTCACAACTGGACTCCTGAAGGACCACCCAGGAGTGTGACCAGCATCCGAGACCCCATCTGTAAGGCATCACATGAATTTGACCAGAACTTGTACCCAATCTGGAAAGAGCTGGAAGTGAGGACAGGCTGCCTGCAAAAGAACTCAGAGAGAAGACAAGTTTCCAGGAGCTGCAAAGGAGCACCGAGAGTCTTGAGACTGGTCCAGGAATCAGTACAGACAGCCTCCAGCTGCTTCCTCTCTTGCATACTTATTCCACGATTTTACACACATTAATTTAGCCGGTCAGCTCATTCCTACTTGGTCTTTACTCCTCCCACTCTGGTTCTTCTTCTTTACATTTTCCTTTCTTAAAGCATGCAGACTGGCCTTGTTTGTGGGCTCTGTGTGTCTTAGCCTGTGGAGACTGGGGGCTTTTCTATGTCATCTGATTACAATTTAATGAGAGGGGATATAGAACACAGGTGACATAGAAGAAGAGATGAGAGAATACTCCGGGCTAAAGATCTAAGAGAGGACAGTGGGGTTGTAGATAGGAGAGGGTAGGTTGAGTGTTCATAAGGATATATAATAAACTTTATGGGAACCCATTAGTTTGTGAGATAATTAAGAATAATTTGTAATTCCTCCCCTGGGATGAGGGACTTGTAAATCTAAACCAAGTTCCAGAAGTGGCCTTGGAGGGTGGGGCTTAGGGTGCTGACACCCGAAGTTGAGGAGTGTACTTCGCGAAACTCTCATATATGTGTGCCCCCAAGATGGGAGAAGCCAGCAGCAAGCCCGTCAGTGTGTGTGTGGGGCAACCACTTTTCTGTGCTACCTGGGGATGTGAAACATCGGGAAGCACATACTGGAGACCATTCTAGGGCAGGTAAGGATTCAATGGCCAAGGTGAGAGAAGGGCTAGCCAATTGGAAGAGAGAAAGAGAACAGAGTCAGGGCTGGTTCGAGTCTTGGTTTAACTCCTCGCCTTGGTTAACCACCCTCATATCCGCCTTGTTCAGACCCCTAATTGTCTTCCTGCTATTGTTGACCATTGGGCCCTGCATATTGAACAAGCAAACAAGCTTATAGCCTTCATAAAAGAGAGAATAGGAACAGTGTAGCTGATGGTCCTGCGCCAACAATATGAGACCCTGACGACAGGATCTGAAGAATATGAGTTAGTTACCCAAGACCCCTGAGCATAGCTCCAGGATTGGAGCTTGTACAAGAAAAAGGAGGAATGAGGGACCCTAAGGGGTTTTTCAGTCCCACACCCTCCTTACAGCTTCCCCCTCCTGCCTGGGGTCAAGGCTAGGCCAAGTTCCATTCTCACCCACAGGAACATTCTTTTTTTCTGTAGATTAGCTTGATAGTGCTCTATGGATATTTACTGGTCTGGGTAACTTTATTATGTTTATGCAGAATGTTAACATTTAAAGGGAAGCTGAGTGAATAGAAGAAAGTTCTATTATTTTTGAAAAAAATAAGTTTTAAAAATAGGACATGCTGGGAGTAGACAGCAATCAAATATAACTTAAAATAAAGTGAGTAGACTTGTGAGATTCACGCACTTTGTTAATATTCAAAATTTGAAATTCTCTGAACTCTTGACACCAATGTAAGATTGTTTCCCGTCTTTTCCACACAGGAAAGTAAGCACTGCTATCCAATGTCATGACACTCGAACATGACAAAATGAGCCAAGCTGTGAAACTAGTCAGAGCAGGAGAAATGGTTTAGCTGCCTCCTGAGGTCAACCCTGAACTTTTACACTACTGTTCAGCCGTCAGGAAGCAGCATCACCTGC
The DNA here is from genome assembly GCA_019843965.1 of Rhynchomys soricoides. Lineage (NCBI taxonomy): Eukaryota > Metazoa > Chordata > Mammalia > Rodentia > Muridae > Rhynchomys > Rhynchomys soricoides. The sequence goes on along the minus strand of JADRCH010000170.1, from coordinate 3,501,599 downwards.
TCCCCAGGGTCTCACATGGCCCAGGCTGGCCCTGAACTCACTATGGAACCAACCCCTCAGCACCCTTAGTACTGGGATTACAGGTGTTGCTACCATGTTGTTTTATGTGGTATTAGGAGTCAATCACAAGGTTTTGTGCACTCTAGGCTAGTACTGTACCAATTGGGCTACATCTCCATCCTGAGTCTAACATAAAAAAAAAAATAGACCAATTTGGTCTATTTTTGGTCCCAGAGGACCAGGGTTCAATTCCCAGCACTGACATGGCAGCTTACAACTGCACAGGAACACTTTTTTTTTTTTTTTGAGACAGGGTTTCTCTGTGTAGCCCTGGCTGTCCTGGAACTCACTCTGTAGACCAGGTTGGCCTTGAACTCAGAAATCCGCCTGCCTCTGCCTCCCAAGTGCTGGGATTAAAGGCGTGCGCCACCACTGCCCAACAACACAGGAACATTCTTGAGTAAAAATCCTCAGAATGTACTTACTGATTGTCACCTGACCCTCTGGAAAGTTCCAGGTAGAGTTCAAATGCATGTCATGCTTGCTAGCCAATAGATTTAAAGGTCAATATGCTTAGCCAATAAGTCTGAATTGTAGCCTTGCTGATGTAACCTGTGCCCCTAAAAAGTATAAAAACTGCTTGTAATAGCCATTCAGGGTTGCCTTCTAGTCACTTGCCTTGAGAGACTGATTGAGGGTTGACCCTGACTCGCTGGAAAATAAACCTCTTGCTTTTGAATAAAAAAAAAAAGAGAGAGAATTTGTATCTATATATCTATATATCTATATATATCTATGTATATCTATATACACATATATACACATACATATACACACACAAATTTTTATATATATATACATACATACATACATACATACATACATACATATACAAAGGCATATGGGTTTAAACAGAATTGTCCTGTACAGGTGGGCAATGCTGCTCACGAAGACATGGGTTAGAAAATGAAAATCTCAGTGCCAGGCTGTCATGCATAGGATACCTCCATATCAATTACTGGTCAGGGAGGCTCTCAAACAACACAGGGCACTGCTACTGCTATTGGTTGCCTACCAAAACTAGGTGGTAAGACCTCATTGCTGAAGATACCATTCACTTTGGACACAAGACATAAAGGAATCAACCTCGAACTGACCATGGAACTCTGACTATACACATGTAGGAAAATGAAACTAGATCTCCATCTCTCAGTCTGTATAAAAATAGGTTCCAAATGCAATTTTAAGACAGTAAGGAAAAACCTGCAACTCTGCAACCACTAGACGAAAAAGTAAGGAAAACATTTCAAGGCACAGGTGTAGGCAAGGACTTTCGCAATGGGAATCCCAACATTTTAATTAATTAATTGATTGACTAACTTATAGTTTTTAAAGTTTATGTATATACTTGTTCGTCTAAATGTATTTAAGTGCACTGTGTGTATGTCTGATATCCATGGAAATCAGAAGATGATGTTGTATGCCTTGGAACTGGAGTTATGGATGGTTGTGAGCCACTGTGTTTATGCTGGGTGTGACTGTTCCTGGGTCCTCTGAAAGAGCAACAAATTCTCTCTCTCTCTCTCTCAGACTATAATTTAATCACAGCATTTCTCCCTTCTCTTTCCTCCACCCAAGTCCTCCCCTATACCCTTCCCACGCCTCCTTCAAATTCATGGCTTCTTTTCCATTAATTTCTATTGCATACATATATATATTTGTATCTACATATTTCCAAATATAATCTGAAAAAAATGCCCTTAATTGTTAAACCATCTCTTTAGCTCTGAATTTCAATAATTAAAAAATATACCTTATGAAATTAAAAAGTATCTGTACAAAAAAAGGAACAACTGAATGAAGAGACTCCTACAGAGTGGGAGGAATTTTTAGCCAGCTATATACATCTGACAGAGGATTAATATAAAGATATGTAAAGAGAAAAATGAAACATAGATACGATAAACTGAATCATAATATTGGTTAATAAGCTGAACAGATAGCTCTAAAGGAAGAAATACAAATGTAAATATTTGGAAGCATGTTCAACGTTCTTAACCATCAGGGAAATGGCAATTAAAACTCTTTTGGGATTGAATTTCACCCCAGTCAGACTACCATTAAGGATGCTTCAATTCTACTTAGAAAGGGAACAAAATAATCATGGGAGGTAGAGGGAAGAAGGGACCTGGGAAGAAGAGAGGAGGGGGAGGGAAAAAGGGGGGGGCAGGATCAGGTATTAGAAGGGACAGGAGAAAAGTCCTGAGGGCTAGGAAAATGAATGAAAATAAGTAGCTGTTGTGGGAGTGGGGAACAGGGGAGGGGAACCACTAGAAAGTCCCAGATGCCAAGGAAGGGAGAGGTTCCCAGGATCCAATAGGGATGATGTTAGCTGAAATACCCAACAGAGGGGTGGTAGAACCTGAAGAGACCACCTCCAGTAGATAGGCACAGCCCCCACTTGAGGGATGAGGCCACTCACCCATCTCAAAAATTTTAACCTGGAATTGTTCCTCTCTAGAGGAAATGCAGGGACAAAAAATGGAGCAGAGACCGAAGGAAAGGCCATCCAGAGACTGCCCCACCTTGGGATCCATCCATCTGTAACACCAAACCACTGCACTATTGCTGATGCCAAGAAGTCCTTGCAGACAGGAGCCTGGTATGGCTGTCCTCTGAGAGACTCTACCAGCATCTCACTAAGATAGATGTAGATACTCACAACCAACCACTGGACTGAGGCTGGGGACCCCAATGGAAGAGTTAGGGGAAGGACGGAAGGAACTGAAGGAGATTACAACCTCGTAGGAAGAACAACAATATCAACTAACCAGACCCACCAGAGCTCCCAGGGACTAAACCACCATCCAAAGAGTATGCATGGATGGGTCCACGGCTCCAGCTACACATGTAGCAGAGGATGGCCTTATCTGGTATCAGTGGGAGGGGAGGCCCTTGGTCCTGTGGAGGCTTGATGCCCCAGGCTAGGGGGATGCTAGAGGGGTGAGGCAGGAATGGGTGGGTGGGCCAGACAGCACATTCTTAGAGGCAAAGGGGAGGGGATAAGGGATGGGGGATTTGTGGAGGGGAGATGAGGAAGGGGGGCAACATTTGAAATATAGATAATAAAATAACCAATTAAAAAAAGAAAACGAAAAAAGAAAACAAATTAACAGCTGGGCTACATTCAGTGTCTTACACTGTAAGCCATACACCTTAAGAATCATCTACTCCACTTCCTGTAGCCAGTCAGGGCCCCCAGTGGAGGGATAAAGACATCAACCCACCCACAAAACTTTTGACCCCAAATTTGTCCTGTCTACAAGAAATGCAGGGGCAAAGATGGAGCAGAGACTGAGGAAATGGGCAAACAATAACCAGCCCACCTTGATACCCATCCCTGACACTATTAATGACACTATTATATTTGCTGATACTTTGTTATATATAGTGTGACTGTCCTCTGGGAGGCTCCACTCAGCAGCTGACTGAAACAAATGCAGAGACCCACGGAGCTTGGGGACTCTTATGGAAGGGTTGGGGGAAAGATTGAGGGCCCTGAAGGGGATAGGGACTCTATGGGAAGACCAAGAGAGTCAACTAACCTTTGGGAGCTCTCAGAGACTGAACCACCAACCAAAAAAACATACATACATTGGACCTAGGCCTCCTCACACATATGTAGCAGGTGTGTAGTTCAGTCTTCTTGTGTGTTCCCCAGCAATTGTAGCAGGGGCTGTCTTTAAGGCTGTTGTCTGTCTGTGGAATACAGTCCCCTAACTGGGCTGTCTTGTCTGGCCTCAGTGGGAGAGGATGCGCCTAGCCCTGCAGAGACTTCATGTGCCAGGGTTTAGGGATACCCAGGGAGGCCACCTTCTCAGAGGAGAAGAGGAGGGGTATAGGAGGAGGGATTATGTGAGGGGGGGATGGGGTGTTATGACCAGAATGTAAAATGGATAAATAAATAAATTAATGAAATAAGAAAGACTCGTCTACTTTCGATTTACTGTCGGTCTCAATCTTCTTAGCCAGTCATGCTGGAACATGAGTTTGTCATCCACCCGGATGGATTACAAGGGGAAGAAGCTAGCTGAACAGATGTTTCAGGGATTTTTTTTCTGCAATAGTTGGGTTTACCAGCAGGTGCATGGTTGAACAGTTTGGGTGGACTGTCTATATAGTTATGGTCAGATTTGCTTTCTCGGGTTTGCTAACACTTCCTCTGTGGCCCATCTACTGTCAACATCCCCTAAAGTGGTTGAAGACTTAGGCATAGAAGACAAGAAATCAGGGGACAGAAACATAAACAGGCATAAAAAGATAATCAATTTGGGCTCTCACGATTCAGCCCTTGCTTTTGTCTCTTGTAAGATGAGCTGAATTGCTTTCATAACCAAAACATGAGCTTAGACCACCTACGTTCTTACAGCACAGCTGTGGCAAGATCTAGTTGTCCTTGCTTTATCTCTAATCTGATTGGATTTTAATTTATAACTATTTTATACCATCTCTTCATAATCTTGTTATGGAGAACAGGATGTAAGTGTGCAAAGCTTCTTTCAGGTGTATGTAATGAACAGACAGCTCATAACTGATGAAGAAAAGAAAGAAGAAAACAAATTAACAGCCAGGTGGTGGCACACGCCTTCAATCCCAGCATTCGGGAGGCAGAGACAGGTGAATTTCTGCAAGTTCATGGCCAGCCTGGTCTACACAGAGAGTTCCAGGACAGCCCGGGCCATTACACAGAGAAAGCCTATTTTGAAAACACAAACAAAGAAGAAAACAAACAAACAAAAAAGCCCAAATATTGGCATAGATGTGAGGAAAGAGGAAACCTATTCACTGCTTATGGAAATGTATATTTATGCATTGAATAAGGAAACCAGTATTGAGGTCCTTTAAAAAAAATTACAGAATTTCCATATGACCCAGCCATGCCAGTTCTGAGCACATACCTAAAGTGCTCTATATCCTACCAAAGAGATACTTGTACATGCATGTTAGTTATTTTATACACAGTGACAACTAATGGAGCTAGACTATCTACAGATGAAGGGGTAAGGAAAGCATGGTACAAATACACACTAGACTTTGTTCAGAAGTTAAGAAAAACGATGTGCGATTTTACTTCAAATTGCTCCAATTGGAAAATATTATATTTAGTGAGATCATTCAGGCCCAGAAAGACAAATACTGCATGTTTTGGTTTGTATATGTTTGGCCCAGGGAGTGGCATTATTAGAAGTTGGGTCCCTCTTGGTGTAGGTCACTGTGAGTGTGGGCTTTAAGACCCAAATCCTAGCTGCCTGAAAGCTAGTCTTCCACTGGCAGCCTTCAGATGAAGATGTAGACCTCTCAGCTCTGCCTGCACCATGCCTGCCTGGATGCTGCCATGTAAGCCAGCACCAATTAAATGTCCTATATAAGACTTGCCTTGGTCATGGTGTCTGTTCACAGCAGTAAAACCCTATCTAAGACACTGTGTTATTGAATGGTCTTTTTATATGTATATCCTTGCTTCTAATATGTCTGTCTGTCTATCTGTCTGTCTGTCTACCTACCTACCTATTCATTTATAATGTATAGAGTCTAGGTAACTAGAAAGGTGACTGTGAGGTGGAACACTGGAGGTAGAAGTGTGTGAGCAGGGACAGGGAGAGGGAGATGTGGGGAGGTGTGTGGGCCAACCAAAGTAGTATGTGTAATATAATGTGAAAACAAGGAAACTTGCTATTTTGTAACTACTAAAGAAAAGAAAAACAATTACAAAAAATAAGTTAATGTTCTGAGTAATGCTGGAGACTTGGTTGGAAATGGAGAAACAATTCTTGGAGTGTGGTACTAGCTATAGGAGACTATACTGACTAATGGAGGTCTGGGAAGATTGAGCAGCTTCTAAAAGTCTTTCAACTCTAAATTAGGAAGCAACTGCTTAAAGCTTGGTGTGGTGATGGTAGTGATGTGACGTGCGTGTGTGTGTGTGTGTGTGTGCACGCGTGTGTGTAAAACTGCACAGCTTTATATATCTTACTAAAAGATGAACAGCATTATCTTTACTTTCACATTTATTGATTGATTGATTGACAGTCACATACATATATGTATAGAATGTATTGTGATCATATTCACCTCTCTTCACTCTCTGTCTCCCCTCCCACTCTCAATGACTCCTTTTTTCCAGTGAGCCCCTCTCCCTTCCCTCTTTATGCAGGCCTCATTCAGGCAGTCATATCTGTTGTGTGCTCGCGATTGCAGAAGCCCTGCCATATCCAGAGGACAGTTTCCAGTTCTTCTCCATCCTCTACCTCTACCCGTCTTCCTTCTCTTCTGTGATGCTCTCTGGGCCTGGGAATGGGTGATAGAGATGTGCTGCTTAGGGCAGAACACTTAGTCTCGCTTATTTTCAACACACTGTTGTCAAACTCTGCAGAAAGAAAGTTCCCTGACCTAGATTGTGAGCAGCTGCAGTCTGTGGGCATCAGTGTTTAGGAGATGCTTTGTGTCTTAGGGTTTATATTGCAGAAAAGAGACACCCTGACCATGGTAACTTTTATAAAGGAAAACATTTAATTGGGGCTGGCTTACAGTCCAGAGGTTTACTCTATTAGCATCATAGAGGGAAGCACGGGAGCACACAGGCAGACATGGTGCTGGAGGAGTGAGTAGTTCTATATCTAGACCAGCAGGTGGCTGGACTGGGGAGAGACCCTGGGCCTGACATGAGCATCTGAGACCTCAAAGCCCACCCCCACAGAGACATACTTCTTCCAACAAGGCCACGCCTCTCAATAGTGCCACTTCCTATGGATCTAGGGAGGCCATTTTCATTCAAACCACCACCACAGTTTGTCTATGAAATCAGTAGCAAATTCTTCCAAAGGGCCCGTAATCTCTTCAGTGACAGACTTTTGACCAGGTTTATAGCACCAGGTGTGTGCTCGCTCTCCTGGAGAGGGCCTCAAATTCTATTAGAAAGTGATTGGTTAGCTCATAGTAGTCTAACAGTATTGCCCAGTAGGTGAATATTTCATAGTAGGTCAGAATAATAGCATACATTATCATTTTAATAAAGCCATGTATTACATTCTACTTTACAGAATGAGTACATAGAAATGAATACAAATGATTCATGATGAGAGCAGTTATTCTAGTAAGAATACCCCATATTGATCCAGATATGGAGAATACCATATGCTTCTTGGCAAATGTTTGTAATACCATCTCTTGGAAGGACCTGATTCTGAGGTCAGCCTAGACTACACTGCTAGGTTTATTTCTATACCAAACCAAACCAAACCAAATCAAACCAAACCAAGCCATGCCAAGCCAAGCCAAGCCAAACCAAACCAAACCAAATTAAAATAAAGCCAAGCCAAGCCAAGCCAGTCAGTCAATTCAGTATAAAAAAGGCAAAGAAAGACAAGGAAAACCAAACCAAACCAAACCAAACCAAACCAAACCATGACAAGGCAAGGCAAAGCAAGACAAGACAAAAGAAAACAAACAGAAGACCAAATGAGGCAGCAGGCAGAAGACACTGAGTAGCCTACCACCAAAGGCACCATTATCATGTGCAAGAATGTGGCGGAGAGCCAGGCAGTGGTGGCGCACGCCTTTGATCCCAGCACTTGGGAGGCAGAGGCAGGTGGATTTCTGAGTTCGAGGCCAGCCTGGTCTACAGAGTGAGTTCCAGGACAGTCAGGGATACACAGAGAAACCCTGTCTCAAAAAACGAAAAAAAAAAAAAAGAATGTAGTGGAGAGATGGGAGAGGAAGAGAAGCAGAATGACTTGAGCACTACGAAGAGGTAGAACTTGAACTTGAGACTCAAGGGTGGTGAGGAACAGCCTGATGTGAGGAGCCTGTGGTGCCACCTGAGGCCATGGTGAGGTTCTGGCCTGGACTACCACTGAGGGCCATGTCTGGGTCTGTGGCTCTGCAGGAGCAGCGGTCTATGTCTGTGTGTTGTCCATGTTACTACCAAAGGCCATGCAGATGTCTGAAGTCTGGGCTGCCACCTGGGATCATGTTGATGTCCAAGGGCTGCCCAGAACTGGCCTTACCTCTTCCTGGCTGCAGCACTCTGGAGAGTGGGCCCTGCACCCGCTTCTCGTGGACATCACAATAGATCCAGCCCTGATGTCAGGGGTGCAGGTGAGCTGGTGTGAGTGCAGGAGAGTGAGTCCTGCCCCTTGCTGGTTGTCACAGGCAAGAGAGCTGGCCCTGGTGTTATGAGTGCAAGAGTGTTGTCAGGCTGACCAACTCAGCTCCAGGTCCAGGGCTCTGAGTTGGCATAGCTCAACATCCAACACAACCGTGGACTGCTAGAGTGTGTGAAAAGGCTGGTCTTGCAAATTTTAAGCTTCAGGATCTCCATGACAGGGCAACAACAGGACATCCTAGAGGAGTCCCAGTGAGGATCTAGTACTGATAGTGTAGCAAAAGCCAGAGGCCATGAACCAGATCAATGACTCACTGCAATGAACATTTGCAAGTAAAGACATTTGGACAAGTGGTTATACTCTGTGAGACACTGTGACATACTGCAGCTTCGATGGCAAGATGAATTTTGTTTTGTCTTTTCTTTTCTTCTTTCTTTTTTGAGGTGGGAGAGATTGCAAGGGTGGAGGGCAGATATGGAGGGAAAGTGAGGTAAGTGGTACTGGGATGCATGATATAAAATTCACGAAGAATAAAAAGTTAAAAAACAACACAAATAATAGAAAAAAGATGCTACATAGAAGACATTAACTTGAGAAAACAATGCATTTTTAAAAAATAGGGTCTCATATATCACAAACTGGCTTTGAACTTGTTGTGTAGCCAAGGATAATATTGAGTTTCTGATCCTCCTTCCCCGACCCCTGAGTGTTGGGTACATCACAATGCGTGGTATTACCTGCAGCTTTTAATACTTAGGAAGTAGGCTGAAGAGCAGGTTTCTTCATGAATATTCTCATCTAGCTTTCATTTTTTTAGTCCAGTCTTCTGATTCTTGCTTTCTCTCTTTTCTCTTTATCAAGGTTGCATGTGAGCAAAAATATTAAGTGTTAACATTTAGTCTATGCTTTTTTTTTTTTTTTTTGGTTTGTTTTTTGAGCCAGGGTTTCTCTATGTAGCCCTGGCTGTCCTGAAACTCACTCTGTAGACCAGGCTGGCCTCAAACTCAGAAATCCTCCTGTCTCTGCCTCCCAAGTGCTGGGATTAAAGGCGTGCGCCACCACTGCCCGGCTAGCCTATGCTTTTTTTAAAAAAAATTCCAGGCGTCTGAAATAATGAACAGTTTAAAATTCCACTTTCACTGTATTCACACATATATTCACACACACATTAACACACAGGCGTATCATCCATTTATTCACTGCCACAAGCACCCCTGTAGAGACAGCAGCGTATTCACACTGTGTGCATATTCTACAGCCTTGTGGTTTTGTTTTCTTCTATCCTGGGAAAAGACACTTAGCATGGGGCGATTGACCACTTCTGCTCTCGTATCATGTCCCTATTTGTTCTGTTTTTTTCTTGTTCTTTTTAAGACAGGGTCTTGATAGGTACCCTAGACTGGCCTTGAGTACAGGATCCTACCAGTGCTGCTGTTAGATCCTGTACCACCTCTCCCAGCTGTTGTTTTGGTTCTTTGCAGGCACTTCTGTCAGGCGAGCTTCATTGAAGTCACATGGGTTAAACTCTATAGAGTAGTCAGAACAGTCTTCAGAAGGGACTCCTCCTCATTTCAAAGGGACTTCCCCAGCTGTCACTGAAGCATCTTGAAGACACCTCTCAAAAAAGGACATCTTCTTGTTCTGTGGGTTTGCATCCAGCGTGAGCCTGCTCCCCTCCCACACAGGGTTTTCTCTCTGAAGCTGCTGGTGCTCAGGAACTGGGGACTCAGTGTCAGGCTGATGTGTCTTGCTGCAGATGTGGGGATTTGTTCTCTATCTTTTCCTGATGGTGGGAGGTGAGTGCCAACTTCACAGACAACATGGCTGGGAGTTTTCAAAAGAATTTTCCTCCAGCTAAATAATTGCAACTTTTATAATGAAAAAAGCCTTTGCTATTAGATGCTTTCTTTTCTTTCTTCTTTTTCTATTTGTTTGTTTGTTTGTTTATTTATTTATTTATTTATTTATTTATTCATGTAATGTCTTTTGAGACAGGGTTTCTCCGTGTAGCCCTGGCTGTCCTGGAACTCATTCTGTAGACCAGGCTGGCCTCAAACTCAGAGATCTGTCTGCCTCTGCCTCCCGAGTGCTGGGATTAAAGGCACATGCCAACATCTCCTGTGGATAGATGTTTTCTTATGCTGTTCCCACTGTTATTGGCCTTCTGAAAATGAGCAGTTCCCACTGGTGCCACTGTTTCTGACACTCATTGTTTATCTTGACAACTCCCTGTCACTCTAAGTTTTCCTGGACCACATGGAAGCATGGTATTTTTAAAATTAATTTTTAAATAATTCAATGTGTGAATAATCTATCTTCATCATTTCCACCCTCCCTTTTCCCCTCCTAATCTTTCCTGTGTCTCATAGGTGCTGCAGGACAGGGCGTGGAGCAGCTTGCCGAGTTGATGTCTGTGGAAGGAACCTTTGCTCAGGTCAATTGCACATACAGCACCTCAGGGTTCAACGGGTTATTCTGGTACCAGCAACATGAAGGCCAAGCACCTGTATTTCTTTCTTATGTTGTTTTGGATGGTTTGAAGGACAGTGGGCATTTCTCCACATTCCTGAGCCGCTCGGATGGGTACAGTTACCTGCTACTGACAGACCTCCAGATCGAAGACTCTGCCTCATATCTCTGTGCTGTGAGGGACACAGTGACTATGCTACCTCTGCAGCTGCACAGAAATTCAAAGAGGGCCACAGCAGGAGTGGAGTTACATTTCCTTAGGGTGTGTTTGCTGAGAAACATAGCCTGGGTTTGAATTTGCCACTTTTTATCTGGGTGGTTTTAAATTACTTTAACTTAAAGTAATTTTTACATTTATTGATTGATTTTTTAAAAAAAATTATCAGTTCAATTTTCTCATGTGTAAAATGGGGCTAACAACAGTGCCTTAGCTCTAATATAGAATGTTTTATAAAGTTTCAGTTATTTCTAAAGTTTAAGTTCTCTAAAGGTTTGACTAGGGGGATGCATATCCAAGATAGTATACTTATATTGGGAGAGAGCAGAATCTGGGAGAGCAAAGGAGGAGGGGAGGAGGAGAGGAGGGAAGGAGGGGAGGAGGGGAGGAGGGGAGGAGGGGAGGAGGGGAGGAGGGGAGGAATCTTTATAAATGAGCCCCAGAAGTGTCAGACCATCACTGCTATTGTATTTTTTAAGGCCGCACAGCCTCATATAGTGAAGCAGGAGATTGCACAGAGTTGCTTGAAGTCATTGCTATCACCTTGTTGATTGGCTACTGTCTGCCAGACCCACAACTTGTGTGTGTGTGTGTGTGTGTGTGTGTGTGTGTGTGTGTGTGTGTGATAGCCATATGTGTGGAAGTCAGAGGGTAACTTGCCAGACCAGAGTCAGCTCTCTCCTACTACCATGTTGGTCTTGAAGACTGAGCTCAGGTCATCAGCTTGACAGCAAGCAACTTTACCCACTGAGCTATCCTACTCTCTGAATGCTAAATCTGTCTCATAGGCCTTTGGGACACATTTTCCCCTCCAGACTATTTTTCTTGCTGTTGTTTGAGTTGAGTAAATTCTGTTCCCAGTCTCTCAGATCCGGCTACTCCTATTTTCCTGTTGATTCTAACCCGAAAGATTTTTGACTTAAGCTTTAATTTTTTATTTCTTTAATTTACTTGATGTGTTTCTCCATAATTAAATTTTTTCCCGGCTAAAACGTTCTGGTTTCCTGATTCAGAGGAACTGCATTTATTTGTTGAAGTATTTTCACAGTAGCTGTTAAAACATGCTGTCTCATGAGTTCAGAATCTGATTGGTTTTGGTGTTGATGTCTCTTGTCATTGTCGTCATTTCTCATTCATGTTGTGATTTTTTTTCTTAGAACGAGAAGGAGCATCGAATTAGAAAGCTTGGCTTCCCGTTTAATTTTCATTTGAGCAAGTTTGTAGAGGTATAGCATGAGGGCTCGCTCCAGCTCGCTCCATTTCATTGATGAGAAGTGGCTTTGCTTATTGCTGCACCCATTCCCTCCTTGCTGAGCAACCGGATCATCGCATGTTTCTGCCACATGGACAATGGATCTGCTTTCTGCTCACCAGGTGGAATCTGGGGTAAGGATCTTATGTTGGTGTTTGTCTGGCACAGGAAGGACATGGCCTGAAAGACTTTTTTGTTGTTAGACTTCCACTCTTTCCCTTGACCTTGAGGAGCACCAGGCTTTCCTAGGATGTTTGGTCTGTGCCTGTTGGTGGCCCGTCTGGAATTCTTTTAGATTCATGTTAGCATGGGATATTGTTTTCCAAACGCCTTTACTTTTATCATCTCTGTGTCTTTGCACTTAAAATGAATCTCTTGCTTGGAATGTAGCTCAGTTTGTAGAGTGACTGTTTAACCTTCACAAAGTCTTGTTTTCAAAGTCCCCAGTGCCACATTAAATCAGGTATGGTAGCACATATCTGGGAAGATGGAAACAGGAGGATCAGAAATTTAACGTTGTTCTTGGTTACATATTAGTCTCAAAGCCAGCCTGGGATATATAGGCTCTTGGTTTTTTTTTTTTTTTTTAATGTTTCTCTATGTACCCCTGGCTGTCCTGGAACTTGATCTGTAGACCAGGCTGGCCTCAAATTCAGAGATCTGCCTGCCTCTGCCTCCTGAGTGCTGGGATTAAAGGACACCACCACTGCCCAGTTTAAAAAAGTTTCTTTTCTTTTCTTTCTTTCTTTCTTTTTTTTTTTTTAAAGGGAATTTCTGCAATGGTATAGCATTTAGTTCTACTTGGTGTTGATGTCTGTGTGTGTGTGTGTGTGTGTGTGTGTGTGTGTGTATTTCAAGTACCAGGTATAGTTTCCCTCCTGTTGAAAAAATGTTAAGTCTAATTAGAGAGATATTGGTTACTACCAAGATACGTATGCCGACTATTATACCATTACTTTGAGTCTACAAATAGTTATTGGACTCAGGATATTTATTGCTAAAAGATTACCCAAAATTTTGAGCTTAAACTTTTATCCATCTTTTCGGTGGCATTAATATTGACTGAGAAACTTGATAAGTGACTTCATGGTGCTAGATACATAATTTTCTTATAATAATTGAAAAAAGTTATATTCTGGGAGATGTTTTTATATATTACCCATTCATCATTCAAAAGTAGTATGCTAATTTCTATTTTAAAAAGAACACATTAATATACTTTTTAGAATTGAAAAGGGCTATGGGGATTTGTATTTAGTGAAAGGAATTTGTTGCATCAGTTCAGAATAACATGAGAGTAACTTGTTCCTTGATAGTCCAAGTTTAAAATTTATCCCCATGGAAAAATTAATATTTAATCCCTTTCATGGAAAATAAAAAAATGTAGTCAAAATAATTGGCAGGAAAGAAAATTAGTAACAGAAAAAAATGGCAAAAACTATCACTTTAGGATATCAGTTACTTCAAGTACACATTAACATGGATGAGGTGATCAAAAGAAAATATCAGTTATTCAACTACTAAGTATATTAGATGCTCTAGTTTCAGTTGAAAATATTTAGATTCTCTTTATAAATACTAGAGTCATCACAAAGGCCTTCAGATTCCCATATGATTCTATTTTTATTTTATAGAGAAGTTCCAGAGGTTATCTATGTCCCTTGTGATGAAATAATCAGAAAATGAACACTATTCATTTCTTTAACCGTTCTAAGTGAGAAAAGGGGATTCTAAGAAAGTATTTATTCCTCAAAGGGGAAAAGTATGTGAACACACAGAGAGCACTTTGGAATACTGATTTTGCCTTTATAAATACTGGTAAACTTCTCAAACAGTTTAACCATTCTAATAGTACGTAAGGTCTATGTTTCATGTTGGAGACATGGCTAAGTGAAACCCGTGGTTATCTGAGTCCTACCTCCCCTTTGAAAATTAAAAGAGTTGTGTTGTCTTCTAAAAATCAGATATTTGCTAGTGGCAGAGAACAAATTTCTTCCTATAAGATAAAAAGTTATTCTCATACAGACTTGTTTTAAAAAACTTGGAAAAACTTAAAGAGGCAGGTTATAGAGAAAAGTAGAATTTAAAAAGCAAGAAGATTTCTTTCCTTCTTACAGGGCTTGCTTTGTTGTTTTGAATGAGCCATTGAAGACAATTTCAGCAGACTATGATAAACAACTGATTTCAAACAAGTGCTGAAACAATTCAATATGTATGTAATCAAATGTTCCATAAGCTTCTCTGTGTAAATGCCAACTCAATTTTATTTAAAAATTGTTAAATATTTATTTACTTTATGTGTTTTGTGGTGACTTGAATATATTTGGCCCAGTGAGTGGCACTATTAGGAGGTGTGTCCTTGTTGGAGAAAGTGTGTCACTGGGGTGGTGGGCGTTGAGACCTGTCTCTTAGCTGCCTGGAAGACAGTCTTCTTCTGTTGGCCTTTGGATCAAGATGTAGAACTCTTAGCTCCTCCAGTGCCATGCCTGCCAGGACACTGCCATGCTTCCTGCCATGATGATAATGGACTGAATCTCAGAACCTGTAAGCCAGCCTTAATTAAATGTCATCTTTTATAAGAGTTGCCTTGGTCATGGTGTCTTTTCACAGAAATGGAAACCCTAACTAAGACATGTATGAATGTTCTGCCTGCATGAATGTATGTGTATCATATGTGTGTCTTGCATTGTAGAGGACAGAGGAGGGCATCGGATACTCTGGAACTGGAGTTATAGATGATTGTGAGCCACCATGAGGGTGCTGGGAATTTAACTAGTCCAACAAGGGCACTTAACTACTTAGCTATCTCTCTAGCCCACTAAATACTTATTTTAAAAGATAGTACATAAAATCTAAAAACAATTTAAATTTGGAAGTGAATGGGAACTCAAAGTTCAATGTATTTATTGAACATTACAACTGAAAAGACATCAGGTAATTCATATTTGAAGATAGATATGAAGTACTTAAACCACAAATAATTAGCTGTCATTTTGATAATGCTCTTCATCATTATTAGTAGCAAATGCCATTTAACCCATAGTAGACCAAGCCCAGTTGAATGATATTTTATAACATTGTAGAAATGAATCATAAATCTGTGTATTAAAACTGATATATAAATCTTTTAAGGTATATTAATAATTTTAGTGGTTTAATTTATTCCAATCACAGACATAGTTTCTTTTAATAATTTTTGTAAGTAAAAAAATTTCACAGGAAGAGATAATAAAATTCAGGGTTGAAATTAATGAAATATAAATAAAAATAATACAAAGAATCAATGAATCAAAGAATTGTTTCTTTGAAAATATTAACAAGACTGATAAACCTTTGGCCAAATTAACCAAAACTCAAAACAAAACAACCCACAAACCAACCAAACAACCGAACAACCAACCATCCAATCAACCAACAAACAAAAAAGACACAAATCAATAAAGTTAGAAATGAAAAGGGAGATGTTGCAGTAAACACCAAGGACATTCAGACAACAAAGATGTACTTTAAAAATCTATATTCTACCAAACTGGAAATTCCAAGAGTGACAGATGGATAGAAATGTATGACCTAACAAAGTTAAGTCAAGACAAAGTAAGTAATTTAAATAGAGCTGCATTATCCAATGAGATAGAAGCAATAATTAAAGATCTCTAATGTAAAAATAATCCTAGGGCCAAGTATGTTCAGCAGAAAATTCTATCAGATCTTTTAAGAAGAACTAACAAAACATTCCTCAAACTATTCTGCAAAATAGATAAGGAGGAAACATTTCCAAAATTCTTTTACAAAGCTGATATTACCTAATACTAAAACTAAAGACCTAACAAAGATAAGAATGATGCCAATATTTCTCATGAATGTAGGCACATACATTTTTCAACAGAATATTTGTAAAATGAATTCAACAACATATCAAAAAGATGATCCATCATGATCAAGTAGACTTCATTCCAGAGATATAAGAATGGTTCAACATATGCAAATCAATAAAGATAATTCACCACAGAAATAGTCTCAAAGACCATATGATTATTCACTAGATAGAGAAAAGGCTTTTCTTTTTTGGACAAAAATCCAGTTTCTCTTCATAAGAAAAGTCCTGGAGAGTTTAGGGATACAAGGGACATATATCAACACAATAAAGATAATATACAGGAAGACTATAGCCAATATTATCCTAAATGGAGAAAAACTTCAAAGCCTTTCCACTAAAAACCAGGAACAAGACAAGAATATCCACTCTCTCTGCTCCTGCTCAATTGTAGTCTTGGCTAAAGCAGCTGACAACTGAGAGATAACGGGCTATAAATAGGAAAGGAAGAAATTGAAGTATTCTTATCTTCAGATGATATGATTCTGTACATACAGGACTCTACAGTCTCTACAAGGAAACTCCTACAGCTGATAAACACATCTAGCAGGCGTGTCCTAGTTAGGGTTGCTACTGCTGTGAAGAAACACTATGTCCACAGCAACTCTTAAAAGGGAAAACATTTAATCTGGGCTGGCTTACAGTTCAGAGGTTTAGTCCATTATTACCAAGGGTAGGAAGCATAAAGGCATTCAGACAGACATGGTGTTGGAGAGTATCTAAGCATTCAATATCTGGATGGGCAGGCAGCAGGAAGAGAAAGAGATACTGGGTGTGGCTTGAGCTTCTAAAATCTCAAATCCCACCCCCAATGATGCACTTCCTTCATCATGCCCACACCTATTCCAACAAGGCCATATCTCCTAAGAGTGCCACTCCCTATGAGCCTACAAGGGTCATTTTCATTCAAACTACCATATTCCATTCCCTGTCCCCACAGGCTAATAGCCACATCATAATGCAGAACACATTCAGTCCAACCTCAAAAGTTCCCATAGTCTATCACAGGTTCAACAATGTTAAAATGTCCACAGTTCAAAGTCTGTTCTGAGATTCACACAATCTCTTAACTGTAATCCCTTGTAGAATAAAAATAAAAGCTAGATCACATACTTCTAACATACAACAGCACAAGATATACATTACCAAGAGGAAAGGGAGGAAAAGGAGCACAGTGACCAAAGAAAGACCAAGAACTAACTGGGCAAACTCCAAACTCTGTATCTCGATGTCTGATGTCAAAACACTCTTCAGATCTCCAGTTCCTTTTAGCTTTGTTGACTGTAGCACACTTCTTTCTTGTGGGTTGGTTCCACTCCCTGTTAGTAGCTTTCCTTGGCAGTTATCCCCCAACTCTGGAATCTTTAACATCTTGGGTCTCCAAGGCAACCTAGGCTTCTAGAACCTTCACAGATTCACACAATTGCCTCTGTAGGCCTAGCAGAGACATCCCCTGATATAAGTCTGGCCTCAGAGGCTTTTCTTAGTCTTGGAGGGAGATTTCATAACTCCTTTCTTCTCTACTTGACTCTAAAGCCAAAATCATGTGGTTGAAGCTGCCATGTTCTGTTGCTTACCAGGGGAATATGGCCCTCTTATTCAAATTAATTTTTCCTGTTCTTTTTTTTTTTTTCTTCACTGCCTAAGCTTAACTGTCCTGGAACTTGCTCTATAGACTAGGGTGGATTTGAACTCTGAAATCCATGTGACTCTGCCTCCCTAGTGTTGGGATTACAGATGAGTGGTACCATGCCTGGCCCTATGCTTTTCCTTAATTACTTTTGTTGCCATGCTATTTAAGGTTGAAGTCTACCATTGTCCGGATAACCTTCTGAGCTCTGCCCCAAAAGAGCAACTCCCTTTACCAGTAGGCTTCTTCTCTGACCTTGTCTGGGGAGTTTGAAACCCCCATACTCTCTACTTGCAGAGTGTCACGTAGCCTTGGTTAGATTATGGGTTTACCTTCCTTTCTTCTGATAATATCTCAGTAACTTAGCCTTCAGCCAATGATCTTTGCACCACCCTGCATATTTCACCCACTTCTCCAAAACCATATAACTCTGAGTAAAGTTGATCTGTCTCCCCAAAGTGATCCTAGAGATAAGTCTGTTATTTTCATCATATTCATGGGCCATCCAAAACCCTGTTCATGACTCTGCTCCCTTTGTCCTCATGAGCTGGTGGCCAAAAACCCTGGGGAAAAGGGAGACCCACAACTTCACATGTGGGAGCTTCACTGGGTGGGGTCTTGCCATGACCACCACTCCCTTTATTTCATTTAGCATCAGGATTTTCTTTAAACTTTTTCCTCGTGCTCTTTTTCTCTTCAAACGGTATATTTTATGTTTTCCTTGCTTAGCTTGCTCTTTTTCATTATAGATCTTCATATTACTGGGCACTAATAACCCAGCAACACAGTCAATGCTAGGCTATTTAGAAATGTCTTCTGTAAAAGCTGTTAATTCATAACTCTTCAACGTAGTCTCAGGCAGAGTTTTTGGACAAGGAAAGCAGTCACATTCTTAGCCAAAATATTACAAGAACCATTTTTAGGCTACATATTAATATTCTTCTCTTCTGAAACCTCTTGAGTCAGGCCCCCACAGTTCAAATTGCCCTTAGTACCATTGTCTTTCATGCTCCTACTAGTGTGGTTCATTAAATCCTGCTTAAAGCATTCAGTTGCTTTTATAATCTGAAGTCCTAAAGTCCACATTTCTCAAAAACAAAAACAGAAACAAAAATATGTTCTGGCCTATCACAGCAATACCTAGTTCCTGGTACCAGCTTCTGTCTTTGTTAGGATTTCTATTGCTGAGAAGAAACACTATGACAACTGCAACTCTTATAAAGGGAAACATTTAACTGGAGCAGGCTTAACTTTAGAGGTGGGACATATGGTGGCATGTGGGAATCCATGGTGTTGGAGAGGTAGCTGAGAGTTCTACATCTGTTTCAGTAGGCAGCAGGAAAAGAGAGTGACACTGGTCCTTGTTTGAGCTTCTGAAACCTCAAAGACCACTCCCAGTGACATATTTTTTTCAACAAGGCCATACTTCCTAATAATGCCACTCTCCATGAGCCTATGGGGATTATTTTCATTCAAACCACAAGGATACAAAATTAATACACAAAAATCAGTAACAATGATGAAAGAATCAAGAAAGAAATGAGGGAAACAATACCATTTAAAGCAGCTTAAAATATGAAAATATCTTAGAATAAATTTAAACAAGGAAGTGAAATACTTTACATTGAGAAATTTAGGAAATGGCAGAGGTGGACAGATCTCTCATGCTCATGGATCAGCAGGATTAATATTGTCAAAATTGCCATCCTATGGAAAACTATCTACAGATTCAATGCAATCTTGTTAAAATTTCAACAAAGTTTTTTTCAGGAACTGAAAAAAAAAAGATAACCTGAAATCTTATGTGGAAACACAAAAGAAAATGACCCTGAACTATAAAACGATTGTTGGAGGAATGACTATCCCTGATTTCAAGTTATACTATAGAATTATAATATTAAAAATAGCGTAGTACAGGTATAAGACCAAATGCATTAACTATTGAAATAGAACTGAAGACTCACATATAAGCCTACATTCTTACCACCTCTTAATTTTTTCTTTTCCAAAGATTTCAAAATTACATCTTTTAGAAAAGACAGCATCTTTAACAAAGGTGCTGGTCAAACTGGATAGCTGCATGTAGAAGAATGAAACAATAGTCTTAGCCCTCACTATGCACAAAACTCAACTCCAAGTAGACCCAGGGGCCTCAACACAAGACCTATAACTCTAAAATTGATAGAGGAGAAAGGAAGGAATAAGCTTGACCTTGAAGGAACAGGAAAGGACTTTCTAAACAGGATTCTGGTAGTAAGGCATTAAGTAAGGCATTAAGATTGACTATTGATAAGTGGGACCCCATGAAACTTACAAGCTTCTGTACAACAAAAGGCACTATAGTCAGAGGAAAGAGGCAGCCCACAAAATTAGCAAAATGTTTACCAGGTACACATCTGAGTGAGGATTAACAGAACATATATATATATCTCCTAAATATCAAGCAAACAAAACCCAATCACTTTGAGAGTTCATTTTACCATAGTCACAATATTTAATATTAAAAAGCAAAAAGGCTAGAAATACTGGTTATGTATATGGGGAATGGGAAAATTCATTTACTGTTAGTGGGAGTTCAAATCCATACAGCCAGTATGAAAATCAACATGGAGCTTTCCTCAAAAAGCTATTTACGAAATGATTGAGTTATACCACTCTTCAGTACACACCCGAAGACTCTGTGTCTTATGACTGAGATATCTGCTTATCCATTTTCAGTGCTGCATTATTCATGACAGTAAAGGAATGGAAACAGTCTAGACAT